>CAUYRT010050478.1:0-42163 GCA_963574885.1 Lepilemur ruficaudatus
TATGTACTCTATGGACTACTTTGACAGAGTAGATTTTTGAATGTAACAAGATAGGTCAACTTGAGTGGTAATATATTTTGGGAGATCAGCTCACTATAAATTGTGACTGTAAACGCTTTGTAGTTTTCCCCCAATAAAAAAGAAAAAATATATATATATATTATTTCCTCTAAATGATTATTCCTTTTGGTATGATCCCCCCAAAATGTTGTGTTACAATTTACTTTTTGAAGTCAGAATAATTTCTATTGATTTTATTGCTACTATCTATTGCTTCTATTTCATATTTCATTAACTTTTTTCTGTATTTTCTCTAATTTCTTTAAATGATAAATTGAAAGGTAAAAATATAAGGTACCCTAAAAATGTATCCAAATCAAGATTCACTTGATTTATTGAAATGCTCCAAAATATCTTTTCAAATCACTATTGGTTGGTGTAATCCAATTTTATAAATTTTACGAATCTCATGTGTAGAGGGTAGAGTGTCTAAAATGTTGCAGCACATTGCAAAAATTAAACAATTTTGTGACAGGCAAACTTTCTCCTTTCCTTCAGACTTGGTAAAGTCTAATGAAAAATCAAGTTTGGAATGTGTCTTAGCCTGTTTTCTTTTGCTAAAACAGAATTCCACAGACTGGGAAATTTATAAAGAAAATAAATTTATTTCTTAAATTTCTGGAGGCTGGGAAGTTCAAGGTCAAGGGGCCGCATCTGGGGAGAGCCTTCTTGCTGGCGGGGGCTCTCAAGAGTCCTGTGGTGCAGCACATCACATGGTGAAGGACCCCACAAGAAAGGACCAAATCGGCATGTATAACAGCTCCACTCTTGCAGTAACTAACCTACTCCCTGATAACCCACTAATCCATTAACCCATTAATCCATAAATGGATTAATCCATTCATGAGGGCAGAACCCTCATGACCCAATCACCTCTTAAAGGCCCCATTTAATTCTATTACATTGGGGATTAAGTTTCAACATGAGTTTTGGAGGAAGCAAACATTCAAATCATAGAGGAATGTATGTTGGAAAATATTCCATTTACAAAAACTTTAAAAGAAAATGTAACTGTTACAAAATGATGAAATAGTCAACTATTTTAACTAGAGCTGAATAATGAAATCATTTAATAATAAAATAGTCAACTCTAAAATAACAAGTTTGGGTGTTGCAGAGGGAGATTTTTCTCCAGTGAGATTTAGGGAATGATTTACATATGGCCACGTTTACATCACAATGTGGCCTTCACCCTACTCCTTAGTGTCATGCTGCGTGGTAAATTAGCACAGTGGGGTGAAAGCTGTTTCTCTACCAGGATGGTTAGTATTTACTTAAATATACTGAGAACCATATAAATAGCCCACTAAGCCAAACTAAATGACTCTCTAAATCAACAAGTTTCTTAAAGTGCCCATGACCACTCCAGTACCTCCCACATTAGTTATTTATTGCAGCATAACAAAAACACCCCAAGGCACAGCAGCTTAAACAGCAAGCATTTATTATCTCATAGTTTCTGTGGGTAAGGAATCTGAGCATGGCTTAGTTAGAATCCTCTAGTTAGATGCCTATGTCTAAAGATGTCTATGCAGTCAGTTTCTTGGCCAAAGCTGAACTCTTATCTGGAGGTTCCACTGGGGGACCATCCACATGCAGGTTCACCTAGGTAATTGTTAGCCAGTCCTAGAAGATACGCATACTTTCAAATTTACTTCTATGGGCCTCTCCACAGAGCTCCCTTATGACATGGCAGATAGCTTCCCCAGAGTGAATGATCCAAGAAAGAGTAAATGAAAAAAAAATGTAAGATGGAAGCCAGTCTTTTTATTATCTAGTTTCATAAGTGACATCTCATAACTCCTGCCATATTCTATTTGTTAGAAGTATGTCGGTAAGTCCAGCCCACAATCACAGGGAGGGATTACAGGAGGGCATGCACACCAAGGCAGGGGGATCCTCGGGTGCCATTTTAGGGGCTGCCTATTACGCTTCCCTACATAAGGTGAGTATAATCAGAAAGGGAAAAAATGGCCATCTTAACAATTGGGGTTAAAATCTCTCACTTTCGTATATCTCATAATAACATATGGCCACATGACCATGTCCAGACACAGGGCAAGTGATAGTCCACATTGTTAATAATAATAAACTTCTACTATTACTGTTAATGTAATATTCACTAGGTGTGGGCAACATGCATTTTCCAAGTAATCTCTACTTTACATTTTAAATGTTAATTCTATTTTTCTTGGTCCACCTTTTCCTTTTTCCTCTGTATACAATACTGTGTCACTCCATCTATTCCTTGGCTAACTTTTCCCATTTAATGATACCACATGTGGGAACTTGAGTTGTCAGCACTTAGTTGGAAATTCTCTTCTGAGAATTTTATACAAACTGTATAAAGTTAAGCGCTCATACTTATGATTTAAGAAAATCAGGACCCTTCCAGTTTTCACTTGGTCTCTGAATCCCAGACTCACCAATTACCATTTTTTAGCCCATGTAAAGGTAATAAAGATACAGAAATTTTGTGAAATATATGTAAATGCTCATTTAGGGACACTATTTCAAATCTGGAAATATTCTTTCAGTTGGATTTAGCTATAGATATTAACAACATACATTTATATAATAATTGCTAATTCAGGCACTGTTGTACTTTATCTATATTAAAGTTCAATTAACTTAAGGTTTACGTGCCCAAAATTCATTTGTTAAAGTACTATGCCCCAACATGATGGTATTAAGGGGTGGGGCCTTGGGGAGGTAATTAGATCATGTCGGTTGAGCCCTAATGATTAGGATTAATACCTTTATGAAAGAGACCCCAGAGAGCTCTCTTGTGCTCTTTCCGCCATGTCGGGTTACAACTCGAAGTTGCTAGTCTGCGACCTGGAAGACGGTTCTCAATAGAACCCAGCCGTGCTGGCAACCTGATCTCCAACTTTCCAGCCTCCAGAACAGTGAGAAATAAATTTCTGTTGTTTATAAACCACCTAGTCTGTGGTACTTTGTTATAGCAGCCCAAACTGACTAAGATACTCATTTAGCCCTATGGCATTCCTCAGACACAGGTACTATTACTACCTACTTTTCAGATAAAGAACAGCAGCTAAAACTTGAGATAAATAACTTGTACATCATCACATGGCCAGTACTCTAGAGCTAGGATTAAACTCCACCAGTCTAGTTATGGAGTCCATACCCCTAATGTAGTTCAATGATTTATCACAAGGCCCGTATTCCTAATAAAGGACACCTAGCAAATTAAAGCCGCTTTTCAAAATCCTGATATTTCCAAAACTGATCACCTGGCCCATAATCCTCAAAAGATATGTGATGTAGTTCCTCTTTTATACTAATTGGACGCCACCAAGTTTGACAGCTTCCAGAATAAGTTCTTACTCTATGGTGAACTTCTAAGGGCTTTACCTGTGACTTGTTCATAGGTCACAGCACTATCCCAGGACACAGTACCTTATCCCTTCTTCTCTTTCCCCTTCCCTATCTCTCTCTACCCTCCAAGCCTTGTAGGGGACTGTCCACTCTTTAATTTCTCCAAAGCAAAATAAATCATTCAATGCCTTTCTCTCTCAATAAAATCACTTGACAAACATGAACAATAGAGCAGACCACTTGAGTCCTTGAATTTAGGGACAAAAAGATCAGTCTTAAAGCATGTCTATCTTCCCAGGATCTGCTGGAGAGTTATCTGTCACCTTCCATGGACAGGGGTCCTTCCACTCCAACAGCAAATTTTGAGTCATTAGGTGAGTTCTCCATTGCTCACTCTGCTAGTTAAGTCTTTGTTGGTACATTTTGCTCTTCTGTATTATTTAAAACTATAATATTTTATTTGTTTTAGGACATGTTGCAAATTTCTATTCAAAAGTAAATCTAGCACTCTTTTTCTTGGGATTCAAAGAGAAGTGTTTGCTAGAGAGATATTGAAAAGAATACAGCTCTAAGTATGCCCACGTCCATTTGTGGGAATAGAATTAAAACAGAAATATAGTGATGTGCATAGCTTTTCCTTGTTTTTTTTCTTTTTTTCCTGGAGCATGGAAGGAAGTGAAGTCTCTTCCATGATTTGAAAGACTCTAGAGAAACTTTTACATAATCACTGATTCTGACAGTTTTCCATAAATCTCTGAGAAAAACACAGGAAAAAGTCTCAGAGTGGGTCCTTGGGGATACTGAACTTGGAAAGATGCCTGAGACTTCATGTGACTCAGTGGAGACACGTGTGGCTGATTTATCCACAGAGTTACTTCTTTCCTGTGTGCTTTCTTGCATGCCAACTTCAGAGGGCTTCTTCCACAACCTTTCACAAACCTTTCCAAAGGAGCTGGGATCAGGCAGAACTGTTCCTTGGAGACAGAAGTCACTATACTCTAAATACTTCAGTGGAGGAGAGGCTATCTTTGAATTTTGCTTGGGCAGTAAAAACCAAGAAGATGAGCACTTTGGGGATATATTAATATACCACATTTCCTTATGTGAAACATCTGTCTTTAGGGCCAAAATTAAATTTTCTCTTTTATTACTTATTCATAATGAACTTAAAAGATTTTAATGAGATCTGTTTAGCAACTGCTAAAATCATGTCCATGGAAAACATTTTTGTTTCTTTATATCAAAATGCACCCCCAAAATGATCGCACGATTCTACCCGTAGATCCTGTGGAGGTATCATCCTTTTTGTTGTTCTAATTTCTGGATTCAGATAACTTGCTCAGTTTCCACATTTGACAAGCTTCCTGTCTCAGTTTCACTGTTGCTTCCACATCTGTTTCTCACTCTGTTCCAGAAACAGATGTGGCCAGTCCAAAAATTGATGTGCTAAAATAAATACAATTCTGTTTTCACAGATAACTTTGGGATCTGTAAATCTTCATGAAATTCTTGTGAAATAGTATTTTCCTCCCAATGCTTGTGCTTTAAACACTTTCCAGAGCTTTGTTTGTTTCTTACACATAGGAAAGATTTCTAGAGGGGGAAATTGGTGCCCATGAGCAAAATAGAGTTACTTATATGAAGAACTGAGTCTTAAATTTTAACAGCAGAAACAGATTTGGGCAGGAGAGAAGGCTGGGTTTGGAGACAAGACAGTGGGATGGGAGAACGGCTAAGGGAACTGGTCCAGCTGTAAATATGCCCAGAGCAGAACATTTGGCCAGGCCAAACATGGGTTATCTTAATTATAGGTGATGCCATGGGAATACAGATAGGGCATGCTCAAAACCTGTTGTGCAGATGGCCCTCCTGCCTGCTTAACCTTTCTGTGCAAAAGTAGGATTTTGGTCACTGGGCTGTGATTAAGGGTTCTAGACCCTGAGGGGCCAGGGACTGGGCCAGGCAGGAGCAAGGCAGATTCTGAAGCCTTGGGAGGCTTGGACATCAGGGGTGGTGAAGCACATGATTAGATCAGATACTCAGAACAGGGCCCAAGGGGACAGCACTGTTCTAACACCTGTTGCACAGATTTGGGGAAACAGAAAAACCAGTGGTGGAAGGCATAAAAATCAGCATGCATTATAGAATCGGACTAAGCAGCCAGGCTGTTGGTACTAACCACTTTACTACTGATGCATTTTTTTTTTTTAAGCAGAGACAGGTTCACATAAAGAGAAGAATCAATTCCTTCTTGAAATGTTGTAATAAATGTATCACAGTGGAAAAATGAAAAGCCTCAAAGAGCTCAGTGTTCTTCCCTTGTCTCCTCCCGTCCTTCCAGTAATATTGACTTTTACACCAGAGCTCATTGGCACCTGTTTCCAGGGCAACTTGCTAGTAGAGAAGCTGGAGAAGCTAGATGGAGCAAAGGCAGGAGAGATGCAATAAAAAGAACATGTCCTGCAATTGTGCTTGGTGCCCCTTCTCTCCAGAGCACAATCCAAATAGGATTCCTGTTGCTCTGCATGAAAAAGGAACTTCTTTCCTCCCTCCTGCCCCACTCCCACCCAACCTTTCCACATCTGCAAACTCAACCTAGCCAAAGAAGTATGGAAATGGAACTTAACATATGTTCGGTTGCTTTCCAGTGAAATGGAAGCTGTAGTCCACGACTAGAGCAAAGTAGGCTCTTCCAAAGGGGGAGCAGTGAGAAGTTGCTGCTATCTAAGATGAGTAACACAGCTCTGGGGAGTTTTTGAAGAATTTTCTTGTGCACCAAGCCCTGCTTGAATGCACTGGGGCGAGCTCTTGGGTTCTTCTCAGCTTCTGTGCCGTTTCCACATGTTTACAA
The DNA here is from genome assembly GCA_963574885.1 of Lepilemur ruficaudatus. Lineage (NCBI taxonomy): Eukaryota > Metazoa > Chordata > Mammalia > Primates > Lepilemuridae > Lepilemur > Lepilemur ruficaudatus. The sequence goes on from CAUYRT010050478.1 coordinate 6,254, forward strand.
CTGCTGTGCTTCCATGCCGAGGTCACGCAATGCGTGTTAACACCTACGCTGGGTGTGTGAGCCGAGAGCAGCTGTCCAGCATGTGTTTCCAATGGTCTGGGGTATGTTCTAGCCAGAGCGTGTCCGCAGGAGTCTAGTAAAATACTTCATCCTGTCTTTTCCTTTAGTTCTTCCTGACACATGCATGTGGGAGTTGTTAGCTGAATGTGTGAAATAGGAGTGAAATGAAATCTGTCCCCTTGAATTGATGCAGGAGGTTCATGTGTGGGAGAGGTACACAGGGAAACTTCTAGAGTCTTCAAATAGGGCAACAAGCCAATGAACCATTGAATTGTGCGGTCTTGTGGGTATGGTATTAAGGAATGGCATCAACTATCCAATTTTTCAAAATGTTCGACCTACGATTATTGCCAAAACCCAATAAATATTGTATTTGGTCCCTGTTTTTCCTTCCTCCCTTCCTTCCTGCCTTTCAAATACTTCCAGTGGCTCATGTAGCCCAGGCCCTTTTCAACTTCTCTGTGTTTCAGGAATGTGCTAGAAGCACTGGAATGTTATTTAGCATCTGCTTCTGCACCACGATATAGTGGTTTAATCACTAATGCAAATCTCTAAACAGCGGTGCCTAGTCAATTTGGAGCACCTGATTCCCTATTTCACCATGGACCCAATAAAGCTCTCAGTTAATATTTGAAATGTTTATTTGAAGAATAAAACATCTCCCTTTTAAAAATTGATTTTGAAATAGTGTTGAGACAACCAGCAATTATTATTGTGCGGACACTATGTACAAGGCCTACTTTGTGCAAGATACCAGACTTTCATTGTTTTTGCAAGATTTTGTTAGCCTGTTGCCCTGCCTATCTGGGATAATATTCTGCTTGCTGCCCTGGAGAGCATGGCTGTTTCATCTAGGGTGGGCTTCTGAGTAGCTGATGAAATTAAAGAAGACAGTCTTGATGGTCTGAATACTGCAGCCATTTCTCCTTCATTCCCATGCCCTGTTGTCATGTATGTCTTCACACACTGTGTTCTGTTCTGGAGTAACTTGAAACAAGATGTTTAAAATTTAATTATTTTGTGCTTATTCCCCTAAAGGAATTTAATTGATTCTTGCACTGTTAATGAAAGAAGACCTTTGATAAAGTATATCTGTTTACACTATGAAAGGATAGTTTCTGTTAAAACAATTTAAAATGTAAAAGATAAAATGTGTCTAAAGACTTATTTTCAAAAACATATAAGGGAGTTTTCGTTAATATTATGACACAGTAAGTTATATCTTTGAGAAGATAGAGGAATGGATTCTCCATTGCAAGAATATCAAAAGGTGATATTTTTTGATGTTCCTCAACAGGCATTGTTTTATAGAAATATTTCAATTTTATTTATACATAGGAGAAAAAGATCTCTCTCTCTCTCTATATATATATATATTATTTAATAATAGTTAATAGCATGGCACAGATTTAATTATATATAGTATAAAGTGCTATAGCTATTACTTTTTGCTCAACTTAATCTCCTTGAATTTTTAAAATCAGCAACAATTTTGCTAATCCTTTCATGCCAATGAAGAAAATAAATTTTCTTTTTTCTCCACTAGGCTTAAATTTTCCATGTCCATCACCACCACCAGCAAAAAATGAATTGAAAGGTAGAACCTTCATTAAGTTCCCCGCGTTGTTAATTTGTCTGCATAGTGACACATATACCTCATGCACACACACACCCCATCCCACCCCAAAATCTTTGATTTTTTTTGAGTTCGTGAGTATTTGGAACTCAATTAGTATTTTTGCAGTCCCTAGATGTAGTTTAGTTAGAACTTATCAGTTCATAATCTTTCTTTAGTGGAAGGGGGAGAAAAAAATCTAGAGTAGGTGTCTGCAAACTTTTCTGTAAAGAGCCAGATAGTAAATGGCTTTGGCTTGGAGGGCCATGCTATCTCTGTGGCTGCTACTCAACTCTGTCATTATACTGTGAAATCAGACATTACAATGGATAAACAGTAACTGTGTTCCAGTAAAATTTAGTTACAAAAATGGGCTGTGGGCCAGATTGGCCCACAGGCTATACTTACTGATCCCTGCTCTAAAACAAAAGATCTACCTTGTTCTCAGGATTCCAGTTTACCCTGTTGAAGGAAGCTTCCCTTTCTCCTTATTCTGTATGCCTTAGTCTTTCATTTAAGTTGTATCTCCACATACAGACTAAAGTAGACATTTGAGACAGTTAGCCACGCCAGTGCTTCCCAAAGTGTGTTCTGTAGAACACAAAATCCTAAAAAGCATTCTATTAAAAACATTTTAATGCATTTTGGAATCAGTACAAACTATATCCCACTAAAGGCTCAGCGGAAGCCTACCATACAGAAACTCGTTTACCTCACAGTCTCTCAAACTTGCAAGTCTTTTTGAGCATGCGTCTACGAACATCCATGTCTAGGAACCTGCAGAGGTGGTGTTCTGAAGCATATGCACTGGTAATGCTGATCTAGACAGCAAAGGCCTTCAAAATTTTCTGCATCGCTTGTTGGAATATTTCCAATAAACTCAAATTTTTCTTGAATTAATTCAAATGCTTTTTAGTAGTCATTTATTTCATTATTTTGCCCAAAAATGTCTTGGACATTTAAAATATTAAACGTCGTTTGCAGATTTTTGTATATGCATAAACGACTTTAAACCATTAAAGTTCTCAGGAGGTTGAAATGAAAGAGGCCTGACATCACTTTCATCTGTGAGACTGCTTATACTTTATTATTTCAAAGTCAAGTTGACAGTAACCCTTTTTAATTATGGGAAGGGCTTATTTAACCCTCCCTAACACAGACCAATGCGATAACACAATAGTTTGAATTAGGCTAACCTATGTGTGAAGCTCTCTGCTTAATACCTTGGATGTGTAAGGTTAGTTAATGCATACACGGTGAGTAGTTATTAACTGCATTTTACTGATGAGGATACCGATATTTAAAAGAATATCCATAACTTCCCCAAAGTCACACAACTAGACAATAGTAGCACTGAGATTTGAACTACATGTCAATTTGTTCCCCAATAAAATGTCTTCATTGGAAAATTATTTCAACTCTGTTAATGAAACGATTTTATGTATTTGACTTAGATAATTTATCTAAGAAAAAGCACTAGTGTCAACTTCCCCAAATGGGATTATTCTGAGATCCAAATCATCCAAATTATCCTCAAAAATGCTTCTCAATTATAAGGAAAGAAAAAATTATTAATTATACCTGAATAAATTCATCATATGAAGTCAAAGTTATTAGTCTTGTTATATTTTTTGTGAGCCAAATGAATACCTCATGGTTTATTAAAATTCTTTGTGTATTGATTTTTTTAAATGACGTTTCTGTCCTTGTCATGGGATTTAAAATTGTAACTGTCTTTTTTTAACAGGAAAAAAAAAAGGCTTAGCACTGTTTTACATATGTCTTTATCATGTATCATATAAGTTTTACCACATATAGGCAATATTTACTTTTTATTTTTCATTACATACTTGGTCAGGAACATGATCCTAATTAGAATACCATTCTTACAGAGACATAAGATCTGCTCAAGAGGGATTTATTTTATAATATTGGGTCAAAGAGCACATTAGAGTAAAAACAGAGCAGAAATTATTAAGAAGAAACATGTATGATTGCTTCAGTTTCTATATCAATATATTAGAAAATGACAAAAAAAAATAGAGAAATGGAGAGGCGGCTGTATTAGTTTCCAAAGGTTGCCATATAAATGACCACAAACTGGGCAGCTTCAGATGACAGAATGCATCCTCTTACAGTTCTGCAGGCTGGAAGTCTGAAGCCAAGGTACCGGCAGGGCACCGCGCTCACCTCTTCCAACTTCTTGAGATTGGCAGCAATCCTGGGCATCCTTAGCTGTGGCAGCATATTACAATCTCTGCCTTGTGTTTGCATGACCATTATCCCTCTGTGTGTGTCTGTGTCTAAATTTTTCTTTTCGTAGAAGGACATCAGTCATTGGATTAGGGCCCACTCTAATCCAGTATGACCTCATTTTAACCCCATTACATCCACAAATACCCTATTTCCAAATAAGGCCATGTTTCCAAAGATTTGTGACTTCAACATATCTTTTTGGGGGACCCATTCAACCCCATACGCTGGCCAATTAGGAAATAGCTATAGATTTGAATATCAAGCAATTATTCCTCTCAATATTAATCCATGCCTCTATATTTAGCATATGTTTAGAAGAATAATTTGCTCACTTATGTAGTCTTCTGTGACTCTGACTCTGATCAAGTCACATTATTGTGAAAGTGACATTAATATGCAGCTAAAAATGCAAAACTCACGCCACGTACACACACTTGAGAAATTCTCACACTTATTACCTGCTGCTTACTGGTCAATAAAAATAGCTCTAAATAACTAAGAATAATTGGTTTGTCATTTGACTCTTTAATTAAAAAGGTAATGCATGAACATTTCAAAACTTTCAAACAATATATCATGTCATTCAGCAAAAATTATATTGTCTAACCATGAACCATAGGTTTTGTTTCTCAAATATCTTCCCCTGGGGCAATCACTGTTAAAAGTTCTATGTGAGAACATAATCATTTGTGTGTGTGTGTGTGTGTGTGTGTGTGTGTGTACAAACACAGAGGAAACTCCTTTTCTTCTTTATACATTTAAGCTGTACACATTTCTCTCCACTGTTTTTTCTCCTTGGCAATCATTCCGTATCAGTATGTATAGAGCCACCTGCTTTACTTAGCCACACATAATATTTCATTATGTGAATGAGCTATAATTCACTTACTTTGTATTTTTAAATTGAAAGTTTGCTTTTTGTTTTTATTTGTTTGATTGGCTCGGTTGGTTTTCTTGCTCGTTTGTTTTTACATAAAATCCTGCAACAAATATTCTTGAATATACTTCCTACACATATTTGCAAGTGTGTCTGTGGAATAAATTTCTGCTAGGACAAAGGGTATATGAATTTTTAATTTTGATAAATGCTGACAAATTGTCTTTCAAAGGGATCGTGACAATTTTCTCTTGCGGCAGCAATATGTGAACACTTCTATTTCCCAACTGTCTTAACTGAAATAGTGTCTAGTGCTTTCATCTTCACCCATCTGATAGGTGAAAAATTAAATGTCATTTATCATTTAATTTTGTATTTTCTTAATCATGAGTGTGGTTGACCCTTTTTGCATCTATTTAAAAGCCATTTGGGGAGTAAAATGTGGTTTTATGTCCCTTGCTCATTCTTCTATTGGGTTGTGGTCTTTTTAAAAATTATTTTTTAAAGAGATTTAACAAAATTAAGAAAATTAGTCCTTTATCCTATGTGTTACATTTTTTCTAGTTTTTCTTTTGACTTTATTAAATATTTTCCCATTCAAAAATGTTAACTTTGAAAATTTATACTATTACTGCTTCTGGTTTGTGAAATGCTTTGAGAAATGTATTCCATACTCTAAAATGATATATCATAGAAATTCTCCCATATTGTTTTTATAAGTAATTTAACTGTGCTCAACTATTTGATGCCTCTGGATTGGTTTTGGATCAAGAAGTGAGGAGAGGATACCATTTTTTCCCCCAGATTATTAGCCTGTTGAATACTCCCCCTTTTTGTCCCCTTCACAATTTGGAAATGTTCCCTTGATTGTATTAATATTAAATTCTTACATGTTTTGTGGTCTCAATTTTGCTCCATTGATCTCAATCCTGCTGTCCCCAACCCACTGACCACTCCCTGTACCAGGTGAGCAGTGAGGAGCCAGCAAAGCTTCATCTATATTTACAGCCGCTCCCCATTACTCAGATCACTGCCTGAGTTCCGCCTCCCCCTACCCCCGATCGTGGAAAAATTGTCTTCTGTGAAACTGGTCCCTGATGCCAAAAAGTTTGAAGACTGCTGCTTAGTTTATTCATTGATCAATACAAACTATTTTAATTGCTCTAACTTTATAATATGTTTTAATTTTGGCAGACCTAATCCTATTCATTATATTTTCCCCAGATTTTTATAGTTATTCATGTAAGCTTTTTTTCCCACCACATGTAAACCTGAGATTTATGTTTTCTAGTATGCAAAAAAAACCCACCTGGTTAATATTTAAAATAGCTATCCTATTAAAGATACATATCAATTTAGGGAAAATTAATGTGGTTATAATAACATTAAAAAAGAGCTTGATATAAGCTAGACAATGTCATCTTATTTATTTAAATTTTCTTTATGGTATCCTAGCTGTCATTGTTGTTGTTTCTTTTTAGATCGCACCAATTTGTTACGTTTATTCCTAAGTATTTATTTTGGTGTTGTTGCAAATAAAATAATTTCTTGCCATTAAATCTTTAGACTTATTTTTATAATTCAGAAAAATTATGTCTAAGTCTTTATGAAATTTGTAATAAATCTATGGACATAATGTTTTATTATGTGCCATGGTTTTCATTTTCTTCACTTGGCTTTCCAAGTATATTATCATGTCATCTACAAATAATAATGATTTTTTCCCCTTTTTAAAATTTGCTTTATGTTACTTATTTTTTTCTTCTTAAATTGTATTGATTAGTACTTCCAGAATAAGGTTAGATAAAAATGGTGAAAGTGAACATCCTTGGCTTGTTCTTTACCTCAATGAGACTTTGCCTAGTATTTTGCTATTTAATCTGATATTGGATTTAGGCTTGTAAATTTTTAAGAAAGTAATTGAAATAATTATTATGTTCATATTTTATTAAGATTTTTTAAAAAATCAATAATGAAAGCTAAAATTTTTAAATGTCTTTTTAATATCTAGGCATATTATGTCTTTCTCTTTGATATAGTAATATGGTAAAATATTTTACTAGATTTACTAATATCACATTATTCTTGAATTCCTGATATGAATCCTTTCTTAGTAGATCATTTTTTTAATGTGTATTCTATTTGCAGATATTATATTTAGTGTTTTTTGCCTAGATATTCATAAGTGAGATTGGTCTATAGATCTGTCTTACTGTACTATTTTAAATTTTTGTGTCAGTGTCTCATGAGATTTACAAAACATTCTCCTTTAGTCTCTATGCACTAAAATATTTTGAATACCATAAGAATTACTCATAGAAGTTTAGTGGAATTTACTTGTGAAACTTCTTATAAAAACTGATTTTATGGACATGAATTTTTATCTTTGACTCTAAGTAATGAACATGCTAATGGTTTCTCTTCTTTATGTATATGTGATCCAGTTCTGGATAGGATGTATTTATTCAGATAATCTTGGAGAATAATATTACTAATGTTTAGATACCCGAAATATTTCAAAGTGAAATGCATCACAAAAGACACACTTTCTGCTGCTTCTGAGTTGGCTCATCATCCTAGGGTCAATGTAATTGTTTCAAAGTTTGTCATTAACAGACATTTTCAAGTTATCTCTACTGGCATGTGATTGGTCATATTAAACTGTTTTTGCATAAACTAACAAAAATGTGCAAGTATTATTCTCTTGGGGATTTTACAAAATTAAATTGGTGTGTCAAAATAATTATTATTTAGTTCTAGTGATTGGCACTGTTTATAAAAAGGTATTATAATAAAGTTTATTTTATAATCTTAACTGTTCTTTTTAACATTGAAGATTAAGATAGACATAGAGTGAAGTTAGAAAACTTTTTAAAAAAATTATTTCCCTCTTTTTATTCAAACTACTCTTAGCTCACAAAAGATACGATATAGCTCACACCAACTCATAGAATATTAGAGTTGAAAGGGATCATACATGGTATCTGCCCTAAGAGTCCCATTTTACACGTGAAGAAACTGAGGCCAAGAAGTCATCAATCTGGTTGTGTGAGACTCACTCTGCTCCCGCCCTGAGAGAGCAGGCCCCACTGTGTCACAGAGTGACACTCTGAGAACAGCCTTCCACACAAGAGCAGATCTGGGATTGGTGGAGCCTTGTCTTAGTCCATTTATTCTGTAACAGAATACCACAGATTGGGTAATTTATAAAGAACAGAAATTTATTACTCACGGTCCTGGCAGTACAACCAGACATTGGCATCTGGTGTCTGGTAAGGGCCTTCTTGCTGCATTCTCTCATGGCAGAAGGCAGCAGAGGAAAGAGGGATAAACATGGTGTTCTCACTTGGCAGAACAACAGAAGAGAGTGAACCCAATCCTGAAAGCTCTTTTTATAATGGCATTAGTCCATTTGTGAGAGTGGATCTCTCATGATCTAAACACCTCCCACTAGGCCCTCCTCCCAACACTGTTGCATTGGGGATTAAGTTTCCAACACATGAATTTTGGGGCACACATTCAGACCATAGCAGGCCTCAAATTTGTACAGTTTGGAGGTCCTCTTTAACAAAAATATAACAAAATACATGGTAAAAAGAAATTTAATTGGGGGGCCATTAGTCTGAGATGGCTCTAGCACCTTGGGTTACTAAGTAAGTAAACCAAAGACCAGCGTAAACAATAAAATGGAACTTAAGCTTTACCAATCAGAAATTTCCAACTAACCTGTAACTAGGGACTCTCCACTTTAATCAAATATAATTTTCTTCATCTTGCTTCCATGAACACCTTATAATAGCTTTCTCTTGCCCCCACCTCCACCGTCATTGAAGTGCTGAACTTTTTGTGGTCTGTACTGCTCGATTCATGAATTGCTGAATGTTTAAATAAACTTTTCGAAATTGTAATGTGCCTAAGTTTATCTTTTCACACACATGACCATATAAACACAGTGCTAAAGATTGTCAAAGAGCCTTATAGGGGACCAGTGCTCATGCACCAGAGAGACCCTTAGTCCTATCTTTTTTTGCCTTGATGGTGAATTCACCTCTGCCTTATACCATTTATTTAAACATAAGTTTGATTTCCTTCAAGCTAGTTTCTGAGTGACAATATCAGTATGTCAATTTTGAGGTTCTTCCTACGTTGGCCTAGGACTTTTGTTCTGATTACTCTCAGAAATCCTCCTGAGCATAGTACAGATTTGAATTTTTACTTCGGATATTCTTAGGTAATCAGAAGTACTAGTCTAGGGGTAAAATTTCCTTGAGAGAAACTATGCATATTCATCCCACTCAATGTCTTGACCTCTTGAGTGTAAAATGGATACAGTCTCCAGCTGGTGACATATCCACATGCCCATTCACCAAGCTGATGCCTCTCCTAGCCACTTCCACCTTCAAGAGAGGCAGAGCTACCTAAACAAACAGCACCAGAGCCCATTAATACTATTCTTTACTTCATAATGACATTGGCAGTGGATTTAGCTTCCACTGACATGCAGGGTGATTTATGTCGGTCATTGAATAGCAGAAAGATATGCTCCTGGCTTCTGTGCAGAAGAGATGGCTTTGAATCCCGGGGTTAGGTATTTCCTCTTCTGTGGGAGAGAGGAGAATGGACACTCAAGGAATGAGTAATCCCCATCTATTTATTTTCAGTTGTAACAGTGGAGGGGTGCTCATGTGTGTGTGTGTGTGTGTGTGTGTGTGTGTGTGTGTGTGTGTGTGTAGCTCCACATATATTTAGGGAGAGAGAAGAAAAAGAGGTTTACTATATCAGCAAGAACTGCAGGGCCATTTTCAGCCATTGCAAATAAACATTTCCCACTTTCAAAAGTTCTATGTTGATTTCCAGAGATCTATACCTATAGAACTTTCTTGGCAAAATTTAAGGAATTGAACTCTCTCTTGCTTCTCTGTTTCCCTAAGTGTTTATTGATTTTTGTTTTAATAATAAGAAAGCATTTATTAAGTGCTTCACTGGATCTGTTAATAAGTACTATAACAAACTATGCTTCTTGGTGGATAGAAAAATAATTTTTATCTGCTGATGAAATTTTAGGAAGAGGTTTCTGCAGAGCTATTAGAAGACAATGTAGCAGAATGAAAAGATTGGGCACTAGAAAAAAGTAAGCTTTACATTGAACCCTCTCTCTCTCATTTACCAGTTGTGTCACCTTGGACAAGTCACTTTAACTTGATGGGAATAAAAAAGAACCCTTACTTGGAACGTGAGTTGGAAGGATTTATGTCAATATGCAAAGTGTGTCAGTTGCCTATAAGTTCTGCAAACATCTATCCAGTTGAGACTGATTTGAGCTCTGCTTCCCCATCATCTCAGTATTATTATTATTATTATTGCTATTATTACTTCAGATGGTTGATTTTTCCAGCCACACATTCTGTCCTATTGTATGTTAGATCAGGCATAGAGGCTTATCTAAAACTCTTAACAGTATCTAGGGACCCTGAGGGAGTGAGAACAATTGCTTCTAGAAAGAAGCATGGAGGTGATACAATTAGTAATAGAAAGAAGAGCCATCATTACTGTGAGCTAGCCTCCTGGATAGGGGTTTGCCATATGGCTTCCTGTGCTAGAGGAGTGCCACACTGTAAAAGTGGCTTAAAACATCTACTATGTGCTCTGTCACCTCTGTACCAGGCTCCCATTTCACTGGGGAAACAGAAACTAAAGCAGCTTGCCAGGATCCTATTCAACCTTCAGAAATAGAAGAGAAGCTATATCAGCTACATTTCCTTTGCACCTGACTCCTAAAATATAGTGTAAGGTGTTACAGTGGATAAGTACAAGAGAAGCCTTGGAAGAAAATTCTCTTCCCTCTGCATTCTCAGAGATAACATTCCCAAGTCAAATGGGAGAATTGAGCTCAGTCAGTAGAATATTTAACAAGGACTACATTTTATTTCCCAAAGGCTGAATTCCATTTACTTAGAAAAAGACTTAATCCATGATGTGATCGCTTTCATAGCAATGTTCTTTTCAGTGACCATGGTACATTAATCAGAAACTTTATACACTGCAAACTTAAATTCCAACAGAGTGTGACTAGCGATGGCAACAGAATTTGATATGACCTCCTTATTCAATAGGCTTCATTTACCTTATACCTCAAACAGGAACCCTCCCTGAAGGGGTAGAAACTTGGAAATGCCCTTGTCAATAGGGCTATTTTATAAGAAACAAAGAACAAACCCAACTAAGTTTCTCAGGGATGTCTGTTTCTACCATAATTATAAACAATTGGGTTTATTTACACATTAAAAAATTGCCAGAATCAGAATAACGAAATTATTACATTTGACCCACTTGTTTTTTCCGTCTTAGACATCTCAGTATGCAGACATTGATTCCTAGTCTTGCTGTAAGATATAATCTCCATTTAAATTTATTCCATAAGGATGGAGAGAGAAGTAAGTTTGCAGTATGAATAGCTTCTCTAGTTGTCTGTTTGATTTGATAACTCCAAGACCTCAAAAAGCTCTATTGCTTTATGAACATTTTTCCAATCAATAATTTGAATAAAAACTTATGCCTAACCTGAAGTTAATTGCTAATATATTGGAATTCTCAATGCAGCATACTGAAAACACTTTACTTTTGATAGTATGTGTGACTCCAAAACTGTAAATAAATAGTTAAGAGAATGTTGATGTGTATTGTAAGGCATAATAGGAGAAGCTAAATTTTTGGCCATGTCTTCTGCTTGGTTACGAGAAGAAAATCTTAGAGCCTTTTATAATTGGCCTATTGTTTCTGATATAATATCTTAAACATATTAACTTAAGAGTTCTCAATCTTCTGAATGCTTTTATAATTCAATGGAGCTGAAATTATAACATGAGTAGTCTCTTTCTTTCTTTTTTGGTCACATGTATGTGTGCATGAAAAATAGATACATTTTTAAAATTAAGCAAGATCCATTTCGCTAAGAGATGATTGATTAGCAGTTTCACAGAAATCTGTTTAGGCAACATGGCTGGAGTTGTAATCAAATTTTTAGTTAGTTGACCAAGTGCCCAAAAGTTTTTGTCCTTTGGTGAAATGCCCAAGTTAAATGGCCATTTGATTGAAATACACGGCTGAAAGCATTAGGGATTTGGCAAAGCAGCAAGATTGACAGCATGACACTCTCACATACATAAAAGAGGCAGAATAAAAAGATACATGTGGTTGGCTTTCCATCCAAAACAGAATTTTAGTCTCAAGTGGAAGGACAGCCAGTGCTTTTCTGGAGACAAAAAGGAACCATCATCTCATTCCCCTAAATGGAGTCATTGTTTAATACACACAGATGCAACACACCAAACACACAAACTCACACGCCAACAGAGGAAGTGATTAAAGTTCTGGCCTGGGGAAACAACTGCACACAGCCTCTTATTTTCATTTTATCTTATTTTATCTTTTTTATTTTATTTTATTTTATTTTATTTTATTTTATTTTATTTTATTTTATTTTATTTTATTTTATTTTATTTTATTTTATCTTGGCTGTTGTACACAATGGAGCACTATGGCCAATGTGTGTTCTATGTCTTTCTCACCCCCCCTGGTTAAATTGGCAATAACTATGACATAGCTTACATGTCTTGTTCTTTCATTTTTTAGTTTTCTGAATGGCTGATTGCCAGGAATCAATCATATCACCATGTGGCCAACTTAATATAGTAATTCTTTCAAAATAAAAATTGCTTGATAAGTTCATTAACAACCAGTTTACAAATAACCCCTCCCAGTAGCCACAGATGAAGGTAGTGCTTGGTGGTTTCTGAAATTGTTGGTATTTGAAAGATCTTATTAAGATTTGTTTATTAATTCACTCTGTTTTTTAATTAATTAACTTTATTTATGGGTCTCTTGGTTCGTTTGTTTGTTTTGTATTCAAATTCATTTCTGTGCAATCTTTATCAATTCTTTCCAACTACATTTTTGGTTTCTTTTGTTGTCTATTAGATTGTTACATTTACTTAGTTGAACAGTTAGAGTACTTTTACATAATTTTTGTTTAATTAAAAGAAAATACAAAGCTGTGAATATTCCTCTAAGTAAGGTTTTAGCTGTCTCCATATATTTTGATAAGAAGTGTTCTTAACTTTATTTTTCAGAAAATAATTTATAATTTCTGTATCATTTTCCTTGTTGAACTGAAAGTTATTTAGATTAGTGGTTTTAACTTTTGTTGCTAGTTTGTTAATTTAATTTTTTTCATTTTTTAAAAAAATTATCTTTATTCAAATGTAATATACAGGTAGGAAAGAGAAGAAATTATAAGGGCCCACCCAGCTTATTGGTCTTGTTACTTTATAACTAAGTAAACATGCACATGTACCCATAACCCATGTCACAACACAGAATCAAAGCGTTCCCTCCTCCTCCCAAGGGTAGCCACTATTATGACTTCTAACACTATAAAATGATTTCTATTTTTGAACTTAATATTAACTGAATCACACTATATATATCTAGTTCTCTTTTTTACTGATATTAGCTGTTCCCTTAAACTGTACTTTATTCATTTTTATTGCTTTGTAGTATTTTGTTACATGAATAAAACAAAATATATTTATTCTGATGTTGATGGACATTTATGTTGTTTCCTTTTTTGGAACTATTTCAAATAACATTGCTATGAGTATTCTTGTACGTGTGTTCACATACAAGTGTGAATAAATTTCTTTTAGCTCTAAACCTAGGAATGAAATTTCTGGGTCACCTTTTATTGAAAATGCTAAAATGTTTTCCGAGTGATGGTAATACTTTGCCTTCAGCAATAGATCAGCTAACCATTGCTTCTTATTTTCATAATCACTTTTTCTTATTTTTGGAGGCCTCTCTCTGACACCCAGGCTGGATTGCAGTGGTGCAATCATTGCTCACTGTAGCCTCAAACTCCTGGGCTCAAGGGATCCTCCTGTCTCCAGCCTCCCAAGTAGCTGGGACTACAGATGGGGCCACCAGGCCTGAATAAGTTTTCTATTTTTTGTAACAATGGGGGATCTCACTATGTTGTCCAAGTTGGTCTTGAACTTTTGGGCTCAAGTGATCCTCCTGTTTCAGCCTCCCAAAGTGTTGGGTTTACAGGTGTGAGCCACCACAGTCCACCAGTAATCACATTGGATTTATACTTTTTAAAAAGTTTTCATCATTCTGGAAGGTATATAATGTTGTCTTGTGGAGGTTTTAATTTGCATTTCCCAGAGAAATTAGTGAGTTTGAGCAATTTTTCAAATGCTTATAGAATGATTGACTATTCTTTTTGTAAAATATTTGTTCAGTTTTCTTACCTATTGGTCTATCAAGTTGGCTCTGTTTTTCTTATTGATTTGTGGAACTGTGTCTGTGTGTGAGTAAGGGCATGAGTGTTTATGTGCATAGAAAACAAGTTCTTTATCTGTTATATTTTTTGCAAACATATTCTTTTACCCTGTGACTTTAGTATTTACCGTCTTAAGGATGTCTTTTGATGAAGATAAGATCTTGATCCAAATGTATGCCATTTTATAAATATTTTCTTGATGGTTCCTACTTGTCTGTACTTTTAAAGAAATCTTCATTTACTTCACAGACATGAAGACATTTTTTACAGATCCTTCATTGTTTTGCATTTTATATTTAGAAGGTGTGAGGTAGAGGTTAATTTTCATTTTTCCAATTGTATATTCAATAGATTGAGCAACATTAATTAGCCAGATCACTGTTCCCTCACTGCTGGGTAGTGAGTGACACTTCTGCCACAAATGACATGTCCATGTATGTACAGGTCTGTTCCTTGACTTTCCATCTATTTAAGTTGACTTTTTTGTGTTCTTACATCACTCATAAAATTATATTTAATTTCTGTTATACATCCAATGTCTTCTAGAATATCTTCTAGAACATTTTGTAGAATAAGTTCTTCACTTCATTTTATTTTCATCTTCCCACATTTCCATATACATTTTAGCATCTGTTTGTCAAATTCCAGCAAATTTTGCTGGGAATTTTTTTGGATTACATTTAATCTAAAAATCAATTTGAGTAGAATAGGCTATACAGTCTGATGGTATAACCCTCCCTTTATTTTTTTATTAACTTCTCTTTATGTCTTACAGTTTTCTATCTGGACATTTTGAACATCTTTTGTTAGTTTTGTTTCCACAAAATGGCTGTTTATGGGCTTGTCAATGTATGTTTTTAAAAATGCAATTTATTCTGGTTTCTTTTCAGATCATATAAATCTTTAGCCTTTAAAAAATGCAATTTACTATATGTTATTACTATATGGGAATATAAACTTTAAAAATTTTGACCATGTATCTATTAACTTTGCTATACATATGTATTCACTTCTCTATATAGTTAATAATATTGTTTGTCAGTAATGGATTTTATTTGTTCCTAATGTATATATATTTCTTTTGCATTATTGTACTAGTTAGGACCTCAGAATAATGTTAAACTGAAGAAATGAGAGTAGGCATCTTGTACAATCTCAGTCTCATGGGAAAATCTTTCAATATTTCACCTTTAATTAAAATATTTATTGAATATTTATGGAAAGATTTTAATGAGATTAAGAGAATTTCATTGTATTTCAAGTTTGATAAGAATTTTTATCATCAATGGATATTGAATTTGTCATATGAATTTAGTACACCTATAGAGCTGATCCCATGGTTTTTTTAAAGCCCTTATTCTGTGACTATTCTGGAATAAAACCAGCCTGTCTTGTGATATACCATCATTTTAATATATTACTATCATTATTATTATTATTTCACCATTTTGAATCTATGTTTGTGCATGTCCGCCTATAATCTTCCTTTCCTATAATTTCCTTATCAATTTTAGCATAAAGATATGTGAGCCTCATGAAATAGAGTGGTAAGATTTTCCTCTTTTTTTATTCTCTGAAAGAATTTATATAAGATTGGTGTTGTTTTTTATTTAATATAAGAAATGGCATAGCCATTGGGGTCTGGAGTTTTCCTTTGTGGAAACATTTTTCATTCCAGATTTAATTTCTTTTATAATTTTAGAATTAGTTTTTCTATTTTTTCTTGTGCCAGGGTTTTAAAACTTGTATTGTTCTAAGAATTTATTGGCTTACAGTATCTTCTTGTTGCCATTTTAATATCTATTCCATCTGCAGTTTTGCCACCTTTTCATTGCCGGCGTTATTAGCACCTCTCTGTCTATTTTTTTAATGATCAATATTGCAGCATTTTATCAGTTTTATTAGCTTGTCCAAAGAATTAACAAACTTCCCTTATTTTTTTGTCTTTCTATTTCTCTCTGCCTCTGTTGCTAGCAGTTCTTTCCTTCTACTATTTGTAGCTTTTCTGTATTTGAGATGGAAGCTTAGCTCATTGATCTCCAGTCTTTTTTCTAACATATGAATTGAAGGGTATAAATTTTCTTCTAAAACATGAATTTAGTTGCATCTCACAGGTCTGACATGTCGTATTTCTATTTTCATGTAATAGAAACCATTTCTAATTTTCATTGTGATTTTACTTATGATCTGTTTGTTATTTAGAAGTATATTGCTTAATTTTCTAGTATATGGAATTATGAAGTTATTTTTTTCTCTTTATTTTAAGCTTAATTTTACTGTAGTCAGGTAATATTTTCTGTATAATTTCAGTAATTTAAAATTTGTTGAGTCATATTTTCTGGGCCAACGTGGTCATTTTTACCAAATGTTCTGTGTGCTCTTGAACAGAATGCATATTGATGTAGTTATTAAGTGCAATTAAGTCACAAGTTACTATGTCAATTAAGTCAAGTTATTAAATTATGTTGTTCAAATCATGAATATTATGACTAAATTCTTTTTTCTCTGATTATTCTATTAACTACTCAGAGCAACATATTAAGAATCACTTACTATGCTTGTAGATTTGTGTTAGTCAGTTATTTTTTTCTTAAAATATTTAAAAACTATTGTACTAGTGTCCCTCAAATAATTTAGTATTGTTTTAACTTCCCAGCAATTTAAACTTTTTATCAAAATTAAATATCCTTTTTTATATCCAGCAGTGTTCTTTGTCTTAACTTCTACTTTATTTAACAATAATCTTGCTTAACTGTGTATTTCTTAAACTTTTTTGTTTTATCCATTTTGTATTCCTATAGATAAAGTATGTCACTTATATGTTGTGTACAGTTAAGTTTTGTTTCTATCTAGTCTGAAAATGTTTACCTTTCAAAGTATTTAGTTTTTTCATATATAATGTAATTAATAATGCACTTCAGTTTAAATTTACATTATAACTTGTTTTTTCTATTTATTTGACCTGCATTATATTGCTTGTTCTCTCATTTCTGACCTTTTTGTATTAATTTTTTAAATGTAAATTTAAAAAATTATTTTATTTTTTCTTTCTATTAGCTTGGTATTTATACATACAATGACAAAGTAGGCTTTCAGAGATTATCCTAAAGATTTTAATGTAACTTCACAAATTATAATATAAATTAGTTCTTTTACCATTTCTCTGTTAATACAAATACTTAGAGCAGTTAGACCATTTGCCAACTCCCAATACTGTATACTACTGTTTTCATGAACTTTTCTTTGTTGCTTTATCTCTTCAATACATTATTATTAATTTTGCTTTATAATGCAATATGTATTAGGATATCCAAAGTCATGATCCTTTCCATTGCTCTTAATTTCTTCCTATATATCCAAACTGACATCCAAAATCATATTTCTTCTGTCTAAAGATACATTTTATTGTTTGCTTCCATGAGTGTCTACTGCTCATCAATTCTTTCAGCTTATGCTTATCTGAAAATGTCTTCAGAATAAAGCATTTCATTTTTAAAATGCATTTTCACTGTTAACAGAATTTTAAGTTGGCAGTTATTTGCTTCCATCATCTTAAAAATGCCATTCCATTGTCTTTTGACTTTCATTGTTTCTGTTGAATAGTCATCTTTTTGTCCATACACAATGTCTGCATTGTTTCAGAGGTCTCTTTTCACTTCCTCTTTCTTCAAGATCCACCTAAGTAAATCTTTATATTAAATTCTCTCTGATGAAATCCTTAGTGTGGTTTCTGTTTTTCTAGCTGAACTGTGTTTGATATAATGTGGTTATTCTAAAGTGTACATTTGCAAATTCTGACATCTGGTGATTCTCTTGTTTTATTGTTATGTTGTCTTGTACCCAGTTCATTCTCTTGTTTTAATGCTGTATTGTCATGATTCCTGCATACTTGGTTATTTTTGTTTGAGTGCTGAAAACCATGTATGAAAAACTGTAGAGATGACTTGAGGGTCTGTATCCTGTAGAGCAGGGGCTGGAAGCATTTTCTGTAAGGCTAGGTAGTAAATTTTATTGTCTTTGCAGGCCATATGATCTCAGTTGCAACTGCTCAACTTTTCCAGTATAGTGTGAAAGTTGCCATAGAAAATATTTAAATTAATGAATGAGTCTGCATATGTCCCAATAAATCTTTATTTAAAACCAAGTTAGTTATTTGGATTTAGCTTATGGGCTGCAGTTTGCTGACACATAACTCTAGAGAGGATTTACTTTTTCCTGTGATAAATGGATAATATAGGAGCACTGGCAATTTGACACTACCTCATTCCAATCAGAAATTGAGATATTTCAAAGCTAGACTTCTATTCTCAGGAAGGCTGATCTGCATTGCATTCAGCCAAGACTTTAGAGCTTAGAACGGGGTTTCTCAACCTTGGCACTATTTTGGGTCAAAGAATTCTTTGTTGCTGAGGGCTATCCTATGCTATCCTATACATTGCAGAATGTTTATCAACATCCATGGCCACTAGCCCCTAGATTTAGTAGCACACTTCACCTTCCAATTTTGACAACTAAAAATGTTTCCAGTGATTACCAAACATCCCTGAGGGGACAAAACTGACCCCAGCTGAGAAATCCAGGCCTAGAATATAGCTCTTCAGGGTAATCTGAAGGTCCTATTGATGGTTAAACCTAAACCCCATTTTTCTGTTCTTCTAGTGCCCTGGTGCCGTATGTCTTTGCCCAGGTTCTCAACTTTCAGCCATCTCTTTAAGCAAGTGGTATGATGTGACTACTGTGGTGTAAAAGCACACCTAATATTTGTTTCACCTCTCTGGAGTTTCTTCTTCTCCTGGGTCTTGGCACACTGTGATATTTTTTCCTTGTACACCTTTTCTAGATTCTACTTTAGATTGTTTTTCTAAGTTTAGTAGCTTGATTTTGCCATAAGTAGACTCCCAATAATCAGCACTTTTAGTAAAAGGCAAAAGATTTATACACTCTGAAGAGAAATCAGAATATGTATACAGCACTTTTGATATACTTTATTCCCTAAATTTGCCTTTAATTAGATTTAATTTGCAGGGCTAAAAAAATTTGGTGATAGACTTTTCAATAAATTTTTAATAGACTTCAGTTATACTAAAGATCGAATTGCATTTATTACAGAACTCTTCTATGTGCAATAATCAGTTCATTCTAGAGTCATTATCAAACTTAAAATTAAATAATTAAATTTCCAGGGGAAAATAGAGAGCCATTATATTTCCAAATTGACTTTCAAAATTCTATAATATAATCGAATCTTTTATAATATATTTGTTAATCAAAATTTAGTACTGAGATAACATATGCAGATTATTTGAAGATATTGGATTTTTAAATGGATAAAAATGATTTAAGTAAAAATTATTAAGAAAATGAAGCTTTAGTTTTTTTCTATGATAATGCTAATTGAGTTTGTTAAGGAATTTTAATTATGTAATTACCAGAGAGTTAAGTGCTACGAATGCCTGTTTCTTTTGTTAAGCTGTGTGATCGTGGTTTATTCACTTTGTCTCTCTGGGACTCAGTTTTTTCTTCCATAAAATAAGTACTTAGAAATTATATATTTTTTGAACACTTAATTTATGCAAGGCATATGAGGTTGGAATATTTACCAATATGCCCACTTTTCCAATAAGGAAATTGATTTCTATACCTATTGCAAATATAAATGTATTATTTACATTTGATATAACATGGCTGAAGATTAGAATTGGAGATTCAGAGTGATGAATTCCATTTAACTTACAAAGTAACTGTTTAACAGCTTTATTTGTATATAACTTTATAAAATCTCATATACTTAAAAGAATCTTATAAAACATCTTGGTCAGTGATATTTTAGGTCACCATTTTCCTCAAATATTTGGATGTGCCCATACATCCAAATTTAAAACTACTAATGCCTTCTTATTGCTTTTAGACAATGATTTAGCCAATCTATGCCAAGATAGTTCTTACATTTGCTTTATCAGATTTGCTTTCTCTCAAACTAAAGGTTTTTAAAATAATCTTCTGTGGTTTGTCATCTGTAATGGACCACTTTCTATAATCCCGTGCTTGAACTTTAACCAACTCCAAAAGAAAAATTACTCTAAATTTCTCTACCCTTACAGGGTTAATTAGCCAATTTCCAAGAATCAAATTGAGAAATTATAAGACTACATTTTTAAAAAGTTCACTTGGTCACTAACAATTGTTACCACATAAATCATTTAAAGTTTATGTATCCGTATTGAATGGCTAATGTATGTTCAATGTATATAAGTAAAAATGTACCTAGTGAAAAGTAAGTTTACATTTTATTTCTTTCCCCTGAGTTTTTCCCTCTGGAGTCCACTACTGAAAATTAGGCAAGCATTTGAGAACAACATAGTAACCTAGTTTTTATTTTTTACAAGAATCTTACACCATCTTACATATAATACAATATAGCTTTTATAGTTTCTTTTAGGCCAATGTTTTTGAATCTAATGAATATTAGATTCAACGAAAAGATTTTAAAAGAATACTTTATTACCCAGACAAACCAACTAAGTCAAAATCTTGGAGATGGAAAGTCCCGGCATCAGATTTTTTTTAAAAAGAAATTTTAACTCTCCAGTGGATTCTAATATGCACCAGATTACACATTGGTATGGGATATTTAAAGATGTTTGGCACCAGCTCTTTTCTCAAGTTTCTAATAATCAAATGGGTAAAACATCCATGGTGTATTATAAATGCTCAAAAACTGGTTATCTGAACAGAAAGTCCTAATTTGTAGATATGCTGATTTCATGGTGTAAGTACTTTCATCACGCCCAATTTCAAGCTTGCAACGTGACTTATTGAATGCAGTTGGGAAGAGATGTGAAACAGCACACCATTGTATGGTATTTCTACCGCCCATATATCACAGTGGCAAGTAACCTGAAGAGCATAGACAATAATAAAATGTTGTAAAATAATTAGGAAAAGACAAGTTTTGATTACTTGTCCCCAATATTTTAATATAATTTGTTTCATTATAAGTTCATATATGTTTATATAATTTTTTTTTTTTTTTTTTTTTTTTGGAGACAGAGTCTCACTCTGCTGCCCAGGCTAGAGTGAGTGCCGTGGCGTCAGCCTAGCTCACAGCAACCTCAAACTCCTGGGCTCAAGCAATCCTCCTACCTCAGCCTCCTGAGTAGCTGGGACTACAGGCATGCGCCACCATGCCCGGCTAATTTTTTCTATATATTTTTTAGTCGGCCAATTAATTTCTTTCTATTTTAAGTATAGACGGGGTCTCACTCTTGCTCAGGCTGGTTTCGAACTCCTGACCTTGAGCGATCCACCCGCCTCAGCCTCCCAGAGTGCTAGGATTGTTTATATAATTTTTAATAATGGCTGTTTGTCAACCAGCTCACAAAATCCTTGAAAGTTTAAAAATTAGTTCTTACAAGCCCGTACAAGCCAGCTCTGACGTACCACCACCTCTAATAATGATAATCTGTTAACTACGATAAATCATTGGGAAAAAATAAGAAATGTCAGATGTGTATTTCTCCTGAAAACCACTTAGTGGAGGCAAGAGAGGGCATATTACCCCCTTCTTACAAACAAGGACATCAAACTCCCAGAGATCCCAATTTTCCCCCTCCTGAGTAAGCCACAGATCTGAACCAGAACAGCACCATGTGACTCCCACCTGCTATCTTTACCAACATGCCGTTTAAGAATCATTCTAGAACAAGAAATATGAATTTGGGGGCTTGTTTTTTACAAGATTGCGGGGAGGCAGGGCTGAGAGGAGATTAGCTACTTCTCCCCTCGAAGCCAGGTCCCTTAGATAGGGGTTGCCACAGAGCATAAGAAAATTGATAGAGAATAGAGAGAATAAAAGAATACACAGAAACCAAGGTATAGTTTATAGTTTTATATAAGAAAATCAGATAAACAGCAGGGGTACTCAGGAGTCTGGACCATATCCCTGTGAATGGTCCAGTGTTACGGTTACATTCACATAGGTTTTTATAATCACAGATATCAATTACCAGTTGTCAAGGTAACATATTTGCATATCAGATAGTGCAGTTGCCATGGGTAACAGATAGTAACAGGTAGTGGATTAGGGTCAAAATTCCTTTCAAAGGGCTTCTAACAAATTGTAATCTATCTAGGTGAACAAACAGGTACAAAGTCTTTCAAGGACTAACTTCTAAGTTCTAAGAGGTAGTTATCAATTAACAGAGGTATAACAAAGAGGTATAACGGCTCTATATTTCTTTGATCTAGTTATTGTGGACTTACGGAAGATAGTCAGGAGAGAGCAGGAAGCCCATCTCTACAAAACAAGTTGTTTATAACCACAGGGGCGCGTCTCTGGGCAAAGAGCACTCATTGTGTCTCTGGCTCCCATTCTGTGAGCCCAGTATTTACCCTGTCTTGCCTTTCAAGAAACAGGGAGGCTCACAGATTCTGAGATACTGCGAAACCTTCCTGGAAAACATCCCTACCAGAGCCATGAGAGCCCTCCCAAAGAGGACAGCCGTTGTTAAGACAACTAATGAGTTTACATATTACTTCAGAGCAAAACCCTGCAAACTCCTGTTTCTGTCTTTAATATAGCAATACTGGGCAATGCAATAACATAAGGATCTTATGAGCCACATCTCATTCATTTCTCAATCATATTTCCCCAACACAAGAGGATTTTAATCATTGACATATCTATATTTGAGAGTTGTCTAAGCTAATCCTTACTGATCATTCAACTGATCTTTCTTTATTTCTTTCTATTTGTTTGTTTGTTTTGTTTTGGAGACAGAGTCTTCCCTTTGTCACCAGGGCTAGAGTGCTGTGGCATCATCATAGCTCACTGCAACCTCGAACTCCTGGGCTTCAGTGATCCTCCTGCCTCAGCCTCCTGCATAGCTAGGACTACAGGTGCACACCACCACACCTGGATAATTTTTTCTATTTTTAGTAGAGGCAGAACAAGTCTTGCTCTTTTTCAGGCTGGTCTCAAACTCCTGAGCTCAAGCAATCCTTCTGCCTCGGCCTCCCAGAGTACTAGGATTACAAGCTGATTTCTTTTTAATGATGAAAATTAAAATAACATTTCACACGGAAGCTCTCTGTATTATCAACTAATAAATATTCAGAATATTTACCTTGTATTCTGATCTAGATGTGAAGAGAGCAAAAAGAATGTATGTTTTGGTGTCTATGCCCAAGGAAATTTCAATTTTCTTGACCCCCAAAGACAGCAAAAACATAAAGCAAATCAATTCAGTGCTTTAAAATAAATGTAAACAAATTAACTTAGTGAAGAAAAATTTTAGCAACCCAGAAAACGCTCAAGATTTCATGTTTAATGGAGGAGAGCAGACTTCAGTGGACCTTATAAAATGGATAGGTATCTATTCCAAGGGGAGAGGAAAATCACTTCACACGGCATGGGCCTTCTTAATTTCTTCACATCTCACACTTGCCTGTGTGCGAATTACATTAAGGTATAGGCCTGGCACACCTATCTGATTACTCAGTGGCCATGACTGCGCAGATCTTTCTGAACAATGACAAAGAGGTAATATGAAAAAACTGGGTTTGCTCATGGAGTTGTGTGGCTATAAACAATAATTTTCCCAACATGCTTTCACCTTTGTTAATACTGGGAAATATTTATTTTTGCCTTTATTGAAAGAACATTTTCCAATAAAGGCCTCCTACTTGTGAATAGTGAGTCAAGTCTTCATACTCTCTTATCTATGTGTTTAACACTCTTTTTGATTTCAGGTAGGAAGTGAACAGAGAGATGGGGACAGGAAAGGGTTTGGGATCAAACAGAACAGCACAGTTCTCCAGCACACTGGATTTCTATATACATTGGATTTCTATATACATTGGATTTATATGGAGCCAGTTACAATGTAGCCAGAGTGAAAAAAACCAAAGAACAAAATTCCCAAAGCTTATTTTAAAGGCGGGAAATAATATAATTTTTAAAAGCTATCACCAGTGGACCAAATGAACATCTTATGTTTCTCGTGCTTCAGGGAGCTTAAAAAGGAACTGTTACTCAAGAGTGATAATTGAAAATGCTTTTTAAACTTTCTGTCCTTCCTAACTCTCTTTTTATAAATACCTCACTCAGACTTCAACTCCCCTATCTAGTTACATTTTGCTTAAAATCTTTTTGCTTTCATCTTTTGAGTCATTTACCACAGAAATATTAATTTAGTTTATGTAAGCATCAACTTGACTCTTCAAAAAGGGTGCTCATCTCTGTACCAGCACGTGCACATATGTACACATGAATGCACGCATGCATACTATAGCAGTGTATGTTTTCCAGAGAAGCAGGTGCTAGGCTTTTAAAAACCCTAAATAAAACTGACTTTGCCATTATTACAGTTAAGTGGTTAGCCTAACAGATAAGAGCTCTGTAAGTGAAGTCACCCAAACCAGGGTTTAAAGCCTAAATCTTCTACTTAGGAACAGTGTAATCTTGGGTAAGCTATTAATAGTTAACTTCTTTAAGCCTTAGGATCCTTACATGTAAAATGATAATAGTAGCAGTCCCTTCCTCATAGAAATATCATTAAGTAATTCATGTAAAGTGTTTGTCACTATGGCCAGCACAAAATAAACTCTGTGTGTATGTGTGTGTGTGTATATATATATATGTATAAAACTATATATAACTGTGTATACATAACTATTTTATTACATACAATATTTAGCACTCAAAAACACCCAGGAATAACAGAAACAACACAATTTTTCAATAAAACAAGAAAGTCAACCAACAGTATCTTCAGAAATTGGAAATACCAGTTATATACTTCAAAATAATTATACCATATCAGTCACTGTCCAGTGAAGGACCCCAAAATCACACTATGGATTTAATCATGGAGAATTGAATATAAATATTTATTTAAACAAGTGTTGGAGAAATGATCAAGTAAAAAGGGTTATATGAAAAAACAAACACAAAAATAATACCTAAAAAGGGGACTGGCTTTTTAACAGAAACAATGGAAGTCAGAAGACAATGGAATGACATCTTCAAAGTAATGAAGGCAATAACTGCCAACTGAGAAGTTTATCAGTGAAGACATCCTTCAAATAAATGAAGGCAAAGGACAACTTTGAGACAAACAAAACCTAAAAGATTTCATCAGCAGCGGACATGCATAGACACAAATAATAGGGTGTTCTTTAGGCAGAAGAAAAATGATCTTGGATGGCAGCTTGGATATGCAGGAGGGAAGGAAGGACAACGGAGTGCCATGGCATTAGATGTCTAAATGAATATTGCATGTATAAAACACTATTGCTAATCATATAATGAGATGGTTAGAACATACTCATAAAAATAATAACATATATAGGAAAGAGGTAGATAGTCTGTGTCATAAGGAGCACATTTTGACAAGGAAGTAGTGCAAATACTAATTTGTATATCCTGATTCCATCCTTTTCTTGTTACAAGTTTTCTTTTTTAATAAACCTTTTGCACTCCTGACTCTATCTCAGTATCTGCTGCTTGTAGAAACCAACCTGTGATGAGTATCTTCAACTGTAGACGCTAATGTCAATTTTATTTTTCCAATTGCACTTTCACCAACACTATATGAGTATTCCAATTGATCCACATTCCCACAAACACTTGTGAGAATCGGTTTTATTGATCTTGGCCACTTTGATGTATCGTTGAGGTTATTCTGTACATTTCCTCGGTTGTTAATGATATTCAACATGTTTTCCTATGTTTTCCAAAGTTGTTGTGAAATAGTTGTTCCTGGCTCTTTCCCCTTTGTTTTTATTTGTACTTAGTGATTTTGGTTGTGATTTTATGTTCCTTAGAATATTATCTATGGGAGTTATTTGAGGCATGGCACTAAATTATGTTCCATCAGAGAGGAATTAAATTTGCATTTGCTATTAGGAGTCTCCCATCCAGCTCTTCTCCTTGACTGCCCCACTTGCTTGGTCTCCTTTCTACCCAGTTGTGTGACCTTTACAGCAGATCTTGGCTACCAGAGATGAGAAGATGACCGCTGGGGAAATTTTCAGCTCCAGGACTCATTAAGTTCCATGCGTCCTGCTTTCTTATCACAGAGGGTCAGTGGGCAGTGGTGTGCTGGCAAATGTTCAAATCTCCAGAAAAAAAAGAAAAAAGAGCCCTGATGTATAGCGTTTGCCAGTTTTCATAGTGGAAATATTCTCACCTACCATAGCCAAATTCAAGCTACTAATGTGACCTCACTGAATGCAGAGTTGGGAAGAAATGTACAGCAGTGCACCATTACACAGCATTTTCACCCATAGACACAATAGATATAAATAACTTTAACAGCATAAGTAATTAACCTATGCTCTTAATTAATAAGTTATTAATTTATTAACATTTTATCAACAATATTAATTTCACCATTAATGTTTCATTAATATTAATAGGGTTGTTTGACTATTGATAAAAAATCTAATGGAACTTTTTTCTCATGCTCCATCATGAATGTGACTCTTCTAACCTCTTCATGTCTGTTCTTGTGTATGTGTGTGTCCTCTTAAACTTCCCTGTCCTGACCTCCTTCCTTTTTCTGGTCTTCCAGTTCTGTTCCATTTCTGAGAAGACTGTGGATTGGCCCAGTTAATAATAGCAAACTTTGGTTACTGGTAGGTCTCTGGATTGACTGCCTTTGGTTGGGTTCTGATATCAGGTTCTAGTCTCCACTTGTTTTGTAGCAGAGCCGTTTTCCTTACCAGAGACCATAGGCAGTCTGGCAGGCAGGCAATAATGATTGACATGTCTGGTACAGATAGGAGAGTTACAGAACTTGCAAAAAGAAAGGTACAAGTTTTCCAGTATTCAAAGTTCAGCCAGTGATTGTACTGAATCAAGACACATGGCTACATTTAGGGCAAGAAATGATTTGTCTGACATCACACGGAAAGTTAACATTAAACTCCAAAACCCCAGTATATGCAAAATGGTAAAATCACTTTTGATATTCTGCTAACAAAGCTTCTCCTAAATGAATCATCCTTGTGTTAATATACCACCTCCATGAGCATTCTCCAAATTCCCTTTTCATTTAATGAGTTTTATAATTTTTGCATTCTTGCTTAGTGGCCATATTGTGTTTTGCAGTGTGAGTTCAAAGGTCAAGGACTTGGTTGGTTCGTTGCATACATTGTTCACGTGGTTTCACATCATAATTTAAAACAGTCAAAAATATGATTCTTTCTTATCTTTTAAAAAAAAATATCTGAAGATATCAACAGCTTTTTACAACTTTTTCCAAAAAAGCTTCCCCTAAAGAAAACTGGGAGATTTGGTTATGTTATTTAGGTCATTTAATCAGAAAGCAAATCATGTGTCTTTGATCATGCCCTTGCCAGAAGATCCCTAACTCATTAGTGTGCTATTAATGAGGCTGGATTTTAAAGCAGGTGTTGTTAAGTGCAATCAGAGCAGCTTTATTAAGCCGCAAATTGTCTTGCGATGACAAAGGAAGTCAGATTGGTCCATGCTCAGTTAACCTTTGTCTATATGCATGACTTGGCTGATTAAACAGCAATTGATAATGACCTTCAGTCTTGCAAAGCCGGAAAAAGGTGATGCCTGATGTTGGCATTCATTGTATGTGATGTGAGTGACAGGCAGGCAGTCTCTTTAATTTAGAAATCTATAATGCAATTTCAGAATTAACAAATATCGCAGTGCAATGAACCACTAATTTATGTGTATTAAACTGATATTTTGATGTGCATGTTATTTCAGAGTAGAACATTATTGCAGAGAGTTAACTTCAAGTCAAAGTAATTTTAACTGGTCATCCTTAGTATCTACAAAAAAGAAGACTGTAGAAGAAAAAGGAGAGTTGTTTTTGGAGATTTATTAATTTCTTTAACAAGCATACTGAGCTCCTAATATGTTGAAGACTCTGGCCTGGTGAATTAAACACAGGCCCTGCTTCCCAAGAGCTCACAATGGGGTGACAGACAGGAACACCAATTTTATTACAATTTATTCGGTGCAACAACGGTTTATCATTAGCACCTGAGAAGAATGCTGTCTGTCATTCTCAGGACCTCAGCAGATTCCAAAAAATGTGCAGGCTGTGGGGAAATTTTAATTTACTGAATGTTGTAATATGCTAGATATTTTGTTCATGTTACCACACTGAATCCCTGTAACAATTTTTAGGTAAATATTACTAGCCTCATTTCACAGATGAGGAAACAGAGTTCATTCATGGGTTAAGTATTTTGCCTAAGCTCAGCCAACTAATAAGGGTCTGAAATCTAGCTGTTTGTCTGTAAAACACCATGTGTAAATACGAAGATAAAGGGAATGAGAGTGAATGGCAAATTTTCTATCCTCTATGCTGTGAGTGTGTGTGTACTCTTGTTTGTTTGTTGCCTGGTTTGGGGAACATGGGTCACATTTTCTTGAAATCAATTTTGAATAATGGCTTCTGCCTCATGGCATTATAAATTTCTCTATATTTTTTGTAAATTCATCTTCATGAGCAGACATTTGATGACTCTACCATTTATCACAACATCCATCCTTTGCATTTCGAAGGATTTTCAAAGCACCCTACTAAAATACAAACAGTCCAGAGATGCTAATAACTTGAAGTTTTGCTAACACATATTTCCCAGCTTGGGGTTAAGGACATTTTATTCTGGAGTATGTTAATACATGTGCCAAGAAAAAAGTCTACCAGGCTCAAATAGGTTTGTTTAACTGTTAAACAAAGTTAGAGAGCTTTCTTTCTTACTGCAGGACCTTTCAGAGCCTTTAATATGCTAATAGTATTGTGACTTTTCAAGGAGAGAATTGGGTATTCCACATTTCCCAAGCTTTCTTGACCATGGGGCTCTTTGTTCTTTGAGCACCAATTAACACTCACAAGAATTAGTGTGTGCAGAACACAGTGAGCCCCTGCTCTATAAAACATTAGCAGCCAAGTAACAGCACAGAGAAATCAGAGAAAAGAAATAGTGAAGAAAGGACACTGATACAGGAAACAGGAAAGCCCAATGATTGATTTACCTTTTTCACAGCTTTGCTAGAACCTGTTGTGATTGTTTAAATGCTGGAACAATCTTAATGAATGGTATGATCATTAATTATATAAATATAATGATGTTCATCTAAATTGCCTAAAGCAAATATCAATAGTTACTATAAATATTAGTTGAGTTTACCTGACTCCTACATTTCTTCTGAATGGCACATGAGTGAGCTATTCATTTGCAGATTATATAAAGGTAACTGAAGGATTAATTGGGGCAAATGGAACATGGGATCTTGAAATAAACCCTATAGATTTACTAAGAGTGGAATAAAACCATACTAGTATAACACAAGCTATTGGCAGCTTTATTAATTGTATTGTTCTGAGTCAATCCTGGTTGTACTTTTAGAATCACCTTTCAAAAGCACATCTTAAAAACTGTCTCCCAAGATCTCTGATGTACAGTCAGTGTCAACAGTGAATCTTTCCTCACTAGGGCAATATCTCTTTGGTCCTGGCTATGGTCCTCCACTTTTTGTCTTTGCTTCATGACATTGTTTCTGTCTCATGTTCATCCTACTGGTTGCCTCCTGGTAACAGTGCTGTGAAATCGATAACACTACACTCTCAAACTCTTCATCTGCAAGTGCAAAACCTTAAATTACAGGTCAACCCTGCCATTCCAAGTCCATTTGCTATGTTATAATTGTTATTGCTATAGTACTTCCTGTGCATGTCCTGTTACTGCATTAATCCAAGTATCGTAGTAACGGTAGGAGTTGACCTGCCATGTAATTCCTCTGGAAGCCCCTGGACTGTTTCCAAGCATGTCCTAGAATAGTATCATTGCCTGGAAATGCCTCCTGCTCACAGGGGAAGAAGGCTGCCTGGAAGACTGACTGAGGATTCTTGTATCAAAAAGGCATTAAGTTGTTTGTCATGGCTTTATAATTATTTGTTTCCACTCAAACATTTTCCAGACTTCCTTGTAAGACCACTTGGTTCTACCTTGTTTAAAGAAGTTCTACTTCCCTCAGTCTCCTGCCTAAGCTATCACTCTTGCAGCAAGTAGATACCCCAAATAACAGTCATAAAAATTATAATTAATTATAATTAATGACAATAAGGCCACCTGTTCAACCCAGTGACAATCTCAAGTGACTTTTACACACAAGCTAGTGATCAACAAGTAGATGGTAATAATGCCTGGTCATGTGGCATTTTATGAGACAAGCCTGGATGTGACCCAGATTAAAAGTTTTATAGGACAGAGCAGGAGTTATCCAAGTCTTCCTCCAAGGTCGTGCATTTCCTTGTCAAATAACAAACAGGTTTGAATAAAGATTATTTTATAGGTTGAACAATCAGATTATGACTTGGATAGGTGAAAATTATTTTGGAGAAGAGGATAAGAAAACATGCTTTAGCTGATAGATGTTTCAATTTTCCTGAGAAAGAAATGCATTTACCAGATCATAATCATTTTGGTAAATTACATTTCAATGCTGAGTCATCTGCACAGCAGTGAGGTAGTACACGCCCCTTTGGAAGATAAATTGTACATCTGTATTATCCACATCTCTACATTAGAAGTGACTTGAGAGGAGCTCTGGAAGAAACTTAATCCATGCAGGAAATGTCTAGCTTTTGCAGTTATCTTCTAAAGAGGAAAATGAGTCCAAAGATCTTAGAAACAATCTTCAAGAAGTATTTGCACTGGAAGTAACATTGCTGTAAATGACTGCCTTGCTTTAGACTTCACAAAAATTGTGACTGTGACCATAACATAGATAAGAATGATGCAAAATTAAAGATGGCATTGTTGAGGCTTAGTAAATGAAATTGTATAAAATTACACCTATTTTGCTGCTTAATTTGACTCACCCTCATAATTAGTTTTTTTCACTTCACAGTTACATGAGAGACAGTGAAATATTCTAGGGTAGTGTTTCTCTAAGTGTCGCCTCTGCGTTATGGGGAAATCGTTGGAAAAGCAAACCTGAGGCTGGCTGCTATGGAATTACTTAATCAGAGACTCTGGGGGTGTGTCCCAATAATCTACACATAGCAAGTCTTCCATGTGATTCCAATCACACTGTAGTTTGAGAACCTTCCTACCAAGACCTCTGGAATCAGGAGACTCTGCAATTCACTAAATCAACCGGATGAACATAAAATCCTCTAACTTTTCCGGATCTTAATTTCCTATCTGCAAATCGTGAGTGTAGGTTACATGATTTCTAAAGTACTTTCCAACTCTGTAATTCTACATTAATACTTACCCATTAAAACTTAAATTGCACTGTAATAGCTCAGTATTGACAATCAGAAAGCCATGATTTCAAATGCTGACTCTGCTCCTTAATAGCGGTGTCCTTATGTTTAGCATCTTGGAGGCTTGGTTTACCCATAAGTGAACTGCAGATAATAACAGTGCTTATATCATAGATTTTTGAGAGTTAAAAGAAACAATGCCTATAGAGTGCTTAGAGTGATCAGCATATAAAGTCTCAAAAAAGGATGATTATTATTATTTGGAAGTAAAGCTCTGAAAAAAGACACTCAATTTTCAAAGTCATAGAATTAGAAAAGGCACATCCATCCGAAAGCCTATGCAGCAGTGAGCAAAGACTGAAGATTCAGAACAAAGGAACATGTTCAGCTTCAGTCACTTAGCACTAACTGATTCAGGCTCATAGAAAATTCATTGGCACTTAAGGTTTCCCCTCTTCCATGAGGAAAAAAATATGCATTTTGATTAAAACACAATTATTTTAAAATACGGAGAGGGATCGGTGAAATTTTGGTAAAACAACGAGATGCTAATATAATGATGGCATTTTTTTTGTCACCGCTTTATTTTTGTTTGGTCAAAAACAGAAAACACGATTGTTTGCACTGTATTTGCAAACAATCAACAGGGAAATCATGCACTGATTGTTCAGATGAAAGCATGATGCTGCTTATATTTACCTGTGTTTATTGCAGCACCAGACAGTCTGACTGGGAAAGTACTTCGTGGCAGGAGAGCCCGAGACACAACAGCTAAGTAGATGTTTCTTTAATGCGAGGTGTTCAGCATCGGACGGGACTTTGTTGACCTCGTTCCTGAACACAATGAGTCTGTGTGGAGGGCTGTGTGCAGCAGCGCCTAGGCCTCTGTTTTAGTTCTTAATTTCTTTCCCAGCATCAAAAGCCTTTTCTATTCAAAAAGCTTTTCTTTTACTCCTGAGCCTCTGCAATTGAGGCAGAACCACAATCTACCAGCAGCAGCCTTTGTTCTGGCCTTTCAGGGGGCTGGGGAACAGTGTGAGTCCTTCCTAATTAGCCTGTGAACCAATGAAATACTTCTCTGAGCCAAGAGAGGCTGCAATCCCACAGCCCCACCAACAGAAAAGGGGGGAAAGGCCTCTTTAATTAAGGCCCAACAAAACTGGGGGGGAAATGGTATTTTGCTCTCTACAAATGTCTCTTTTAAATCCCTGTAAATGCTGGCACATGCACATGCTTTTAAACTGTGCCTTCACTTTTGCCAATGTACTGTTGCTGTGCTTTGGCTAAAGACTGCAGAAATTATTGGCCCATAAGAGTTTAGGACCCAGCAGCCGTGGGCTATGTCTGTGTTTGCATTTGCACGAGCAGCACAAGCTGTGCCACAGGCAAAGAGCTGATAATCAGGAGATGGTCTCCACTTATGAATGTGATGCATGACAGCCCCACATTACAGGCTTGGCATTTACACAGGACGTTCACAAATGTCACCGCACAAAAACCCCACGGATGCCACCGATGTGTTAATGTATTAGTTTCCTCCATGGTTTGTCCCTCTTTTGTGTCTTTTAACAGTAATGTAGTTATTTTTTCTTCAGTGATCTCTTTTGCAGCTTAATAGTGTGCAGGTTAAGAAGTTAGTTTTGGACATGGGCACTATGATTTACCCTTCTGTGCCAACGTTTGTATATTTGGTAACTTCATCTTATCATGCTTAAGTGAATGATTGGGTTTTGCTCCCTTATTTTCACCTGAAAACATTTTTCCTGATTTTAAAAATTATAAACATTGTTGCCAAAAAGTTTTGATGATATTTAAAGCAGATAATCATAATAAGAAATGTTTCTAAAAATCATTCAAAGTCTTCCCATCTAGAGTTAACCACCATTAACATTTTGTGGTCCATCTGTATATTTCCATTCGAGCTTCCACAAATAAAATGTTTTCACACACACTCTCTTCACTTGACAATATGTGTGAATATACATTTAAGTCAATACATATGACTACATCATCATTTTTAATGGCCATGTATTACTAGTCTTTTGAAGAATAAAAAGGCCATTATTGAACATAAGTTTTGTGTTTACATCTATTTAATATCTGATTAAATTCCTTTGAATGCATCACAACATTAGAGATCTTCAAATTTCCACTTTCATGAAGGCTTTTGCATTTTGTAAGTAATATAGTCTAGATACAAATATATGTGATGAAATAGAATAATTGCATGCATTTTACATGATGGGAGTCAGAAATACACACAAGCATAAATAATGTTTTTATTTTAAATTTGACATTACACAGAACTGTTTTCCAACGGGACAACTACAGATAACTTGCTCTTAGTCAGTGAAGATCAATGCTCTCTTGAAAGCTTTCACTGTAAAGATCTCAAAATAGTTCGGTTGCTTTTAAAAGTAGCCTCTGTCTATACAGCACCAAACGTTTAATCAATTCACTATGAAGTTGCAAACATTGACTTTTGGCAGATTTTGTGTCTGAGCTGATCATGAGTTCGGCATCGTGTTGACGCAGCCTGAGTAAATGGGAGCAGAGGAAAGTAGAACGACTCTTGAACCCTGTTCTATTTACTCTTCGATATTTACCTTAAAGCGTGTGTGCCTCTAGCACGGCCAATGTAAAAAAATCATGACACACTGGAGGAAAGACTAATGTAAAACCCATTGTTTCTGCTCAAGTCACTTAGTGCTCCCTGGTCTCAACGCCATTATCTATAACAGGAGGAAAATGTCTCAAAGGCAGGCTTGCAAGGATCAAGCGTGATAATGTCAGTAGCTAGTACTTTATATTTTAATTATATTTGGAAAAGATTCTTAAGTACCTGCTATGTTTCAGGCTTTGTGAGAAGCATATTGTAGCACACAGAGTCACTTTTTTCCCTTAAACCTACCTTTTTTGTACTTAGGCAACTGTCACTCACAGGTACTAATGGTCTCAAAATTGACTTTTCATTTCCTTCTTTCACTTATTTTCTGTGGATTTCTGCATGTGGATTTAACACTATTGAGCCTGGGCTTTAGAGTCAGATAGATCTCAACTGGGCAGTTTTAGCACTGAACTTTCCCTGCCCTAGTGGACTTCATAGGGTAATTGGGAAATTAAACAAGATCATGCACGTGAAAGTTTCTCCGATTTTGAGACCATTGGTATCAAGTGACAGTTGTGTTAACAGAAAGAAGGGTAGGTTTAAGGGGAAAAAAGTAGTAAGGAAATAGAAGCAGTGATTATAGATTACTTATTCCTATTAATAAAAGGTGATTCTGAATGCAAGGAGAGACCTGTGTGTCATTATCAACGAGAGCAACTGACTTTTAATTATTTCAAAACAATTCAGAAAGTAGAGGAAATATGGAGTCCATAGGGAAGAGGAAAGTGAACTATTTCTTGAGGTTCAATTCAATAATTGATTTACTTTTCATATAAATTTAAAGAGTATTACTCTTTTAGCATTCTCTTTTTCCTATTTTAATATTTTCTCCTCCTGATTTTTTTTTTTTTTGGAACAATGAACAACTTAATTTCTCTTCTCTAACGACCTTGTTTTTATTAACTTAAATATTTAGCTGTAAAAGACTCTCTTTGAAGACACCTTAAGTTTTTACATTATTATTTGCATTCAAACTCCTAAATGCTCCCCAATTTTGAAGTTTAGGAGCTGCCTGCAAGCCTGAGGTTGGTGTTGATAAGGAAGGATTCTAAGAAAGGATGTATACACAGAGCTGAGAGAGTTGCCATGATGTGCCAGCTTCACCAAGCAGTGATGGCTTTTGGTGGCTGTGAACCAAAAGCAGAAGACCCTCCTCAGTGTGATAGCAAACTGTGCATGGCAATAATGCTCTTTCCTCAGTTTTCTTTGGCACATTTCTTTTCCCCAGTAAATTAGCCCAGGGTCAAACACTGGATGGGCAAGCAAGGACCTAGGCAAGTGTGGTCCAGTTCTGCTTAATGCAGAAGCCCATGTGAGCATGGTAGTCTGGAGTCCTGGGTTGAAGCCGTCTCCAGTGCTTCATTTGGAAGAACCACATCACCTGAAGGAAGCTATGTTGACAGAATTGTGGCAATGGTTCTGGAGCCTGTTGAGATTACAGAGTGGTGTTCTAATGTGATCTTACAGTAATGAAGCTGCCTTCCTGCTGCCCAGAGCATGGCCAATGACTCTTTGCCCTCCAATTTTAAAGGTAAGTCTGCCAAGCTCTGGCAAAGCAGAATGAATTGTCACAAGAAAGCTGCCAAGAAAAGCATGGCGTTGGGGCCACTCCTATGTGCACAAGGTATGCCAGCCTATGGCAGAAGGTCGGGGCCAAAATAAATCTTGTGCAAGAGCTGTATGAGTAGCTGCCGTTTCTGTGACATTAGGTTCTAGCTGTGTTAGAATTAGGCAGACCTGATAATAGCAGAATCATAGTTATTTTTTTGTTTTGTGTCTTCTTTTGTGTTGTGTTTTGTTGTATGTTCCACTTTGCCCCTTTTACGC
>CAUYRT010050479.1:0-60327 GCA_963574885.1 Lepilemur ruficaudatus
GAATTGATGTATTGCAGGGTCTATGTATCTTTAATGATAATTATAGATCATGCCAACTGTTTTCCAAAGTGGTTGTTTCCATCCTCATATCCATTAGCAGAGTCTTAAGGTTTCTGTTTTATCACATTTTATTTTATTAAAATATAAACATTTATATAAAACAAATACTTAATTTTCTTTGCTACATGCCAGATAATATCTAAGAATATTGATTTAAAATTTATAATATAATTAAGGTTAGCTATTACTGTTATTCCCACTTTCCAAATAAAGAAATTGAGACACAGAGCTGAAGGTGAAGTGAGTGCCCCAGGCCATACAGTGGCAGAGAGTTCAGCCCAAGAGATTAGATTCCTAACCATTCTGCTCTGATTCCCTTCTCCTTCACCTTCACATTTGTTGTGTTCGTACTTTTTAATTTTTGCCCATATAGTAGGTCTGCAATGGTATCTAATGGTGATTTCAATTTGCATTTTTCTCAATATAGATGCTTATACGCTGTTTGTGGGAATGTAGACTAATAAAATCTCTATGGAAAACATTATGGAAATTCCTCAAAGAAGTAAAAGTAGACCTACTATTTGATCTAGCAATCCCACTACTTTGTATCTAGCCAAAGGAAAATAAGTCATTTTATTAAAAAAAAAGACCCAAATGTTTATTGCAACACAATTCACAATTGCAAAGATATGGAATCAATCTAAGTGCTCATCAACTGAGGAGTGGATAAAGAAAATGTGGTGTATATATATTCATACCATGGAGTACTACTAAGCCACAAAAAGGAATAAAATAATGTTTTTTGCAGCAACTTGGAAGGACCTGGAGACCACTATCCTAAGCAAAGTATCTCAGGAATGGAAAAACAAACACCACATGTACTCTCTAATAACTGAGAGCTAAATTATAGGCACACCTGGGCACAAAGAGATGCAAAGGACATTTGAATCCAAGAAAGGGAAGTTGGAAGGGCATAAGGGATAAAAACATACTTTTTGGGTACAATGAACACTACCCTCATGATGGGTACTCTAAAAGCCCTGACTTAAGTGTTGTACAAGGTATCCACGAAACAAAAACATTTGTACCTCTTAATATTTTGGAATTAAAAAAAGAAGAGATTTCTACAGTTTTATTAAAAACAGAGCAAAAGAAATAGTGCTTTGACTGTAACATGAGAAATTTCAATTAAAAAAAAGTCTTCTTTAGAATTTTTTTTGCAAAATTCTGGAATATTTAACTGAGGTGTGTTGTGGCATCTTGTTAGTTGTTCATATTAACTCAAGGCAGTTTTGCCTCTTAGGCTTTAAATTCAGACATAGCTAGGCTTGAATTCCGACTGCCAGACTTACTAGCTGAACAACCCTTGGGAAAATTACATTCTCCATGCCTTAATTCCATCTTTCATTCAATTATGAAATAAATTTTATCAAATAATACCAGGAAGGCCCTGCACAAGGTACTGGGGATACAGTAGTGAACAAAATGAAGTGTGCCAAATGGGATTGCACACCTGCCTTATCAGGTTATTTGAAAGGATTACACGGGAAATATGTGTAAAGTGATTAGCAAAGTACCTGGTTACTATGATTAAAATTAGGTAAAATATTGTTTCAAAGATATAGTTAAAATTTAATTGAAGTTCAAAATCAATGGGAATTTTTTAATGATCTGACAAGATGGTTATAAATTTTGTTACCCTCTGCCTTTCAAATAGAACTTGAAACAAAAACCAAAGTATAGGCAACCCCTTAAAACAAAGAAATAAGAACACCAAAAGCACAAAACTCATGATATATGTCTGGGACACCAAGAAATCCAAATGTCTCAGAACCACGCTGGAGACCATCCCTAGTGTTCAGTACAGGAAGTAATGAATCGCTGCTCAGCTCAATCTCTTTCATTTCTTAGAAAAGAGAATGTCACTGACAAAATGAAATCCATTTGTATGCACTATACATCCCCAAAGCATTAGTACAGAAATGAGAAGTTGAATGACTGATTTCATAGTGTGCCTACCTTATTAAAATGTAGAAAATTCTCCTTAAATAGGATGTTCTTGAAATAGAGTGAAAAATGAAAGCAGAAAAGTGCTCAGAAACATCTGTGTCATCTCTTATGATGTGGCCAACATGCTTATAGCTGAATAGAAGCTTTGAGTACAAATCTGTTTTATTAAATAAAAGCCAACAAATGTCTATGGAGATTTTTATTACACATGTCTAGGAACGTGGGAAATGTAAACCATTTACTGATATGGAAACCTAAACTTTCAAGAAAAATCTATGCATGATCTACTAATACAGTGAAAACATTTGAAATTTTTTCAGATTATTACAGCTCCTGGCATTCAGTAAATTCTTGACAATGTTAATTTCTCCTCTCTCCCCTACTGTCTTTGCACATCCTCCCTGGGGGCGCTTCATCTGTGTAGCAAAAGAGGCCAGGAAGGACAAAGGTGAATAAACACACCACTTAAATTTCACTCTTTCTCAAGGACTTCTGGTGCCAGTACGTTGTGCAGCAAAAAGGACCACTGACATCATTCCTACTCTCCCCTTTGGTTCCTTAAAGGCCTGCTTGTGCACAGTCACCAGGATTGGTCCTCTAGATAATCTAATTTAGCTGTTAAGTTTTCAAAAGTCTCTAGTCTGAAGAGCTTTAAACTCATATTTTAGCTGATCAGGGTACTAAAGAGAAGTGAGAAGGTGGCTGTCTATCAGCCGGAAAGAGAGGCTTCCCCAGAAACCAGTTCTGGCACCTTGATCTTGGACTCACAGCTTCCAGCACAGTGAGCAAATGAATGTCTGTTGTTTAAGCCACCCAGCCTGAGGAGACTCATATGGAAATCATGACCCTTCTTTGGACTGTCTCTTTTTAAACTTCTATGTTAGTCATTGAAATCAGAAATTAATTTTTTCAAAGGTTATCTACATCAGTGGCAAATTTTGCTGAGTTCGGTTGACTGGAATGGAAACTTACAAAAGATGATAAAGGAGAGAGAATGACATAGCACATGTGTGAAATTATATTTAGATCAGCTTTTCCTTCCATAAAATAATATTTTAAAATGATAAGTAAACAACTGATCATGTTTGCTAAAATAGAATTACCTACACCGCCCTCTATCTGCCCACACTCAGAGGGCTTTGAGCTTTGTGGGGTCAGTATCTTCTAAACATTCCTCCTTCATAAACTGTAAGCCTCCCTCCCTTCTTCACTAAGTCGGCTTCTGTTTTCTTTCTATTTTTCACATTTGACCTCTTGATACCTCACTTACTTATTTTTTTCTGTTTGTATAAACAAATGAGAATAAAAAAGATATAAAGGATATTATAGTTTTTAAATTAAAAGATGTAGATCATTGCCCTCATTTTTTTCAACGACTCTAAAAGTTAATAAGACAAACTAAGGGCATACTGTATTTTATGATTATGTATTTACCCAGTGAAAAAACAAATATTTATTGAAAATCTACTTTGGGTAAGAAGTGACAATACGTGCTGAATTTAGACTCTATGAATTTTCTTATTATTTGGATTTTAACATTATGT
Organism: Lepilemur ruficaudatus; assembly: GCA_963574885.1. NCBI lineage: Eukaryota > Metazoa > Chordata > Mammalia > Primates > Lepilemuridae > Lepilemur > Lepilemur ruficaudatus. The sequence continues at coordinate 3,555 of CAUYRT010050479.1, forward strand.
CACTAGGAAATAGGACTTCAGTGAGAAATGCAGAACTATGATGGTGAGTAGCACATGCACATACTATTTTCTTTAAACCAAACATAAATAAATGGAAACGTGTTGACCCGAGGGCTATAAACAAACATCTGGCCTCTTCATGGCTTGTTGATACTTAAAGTGGAAAAGAAAGAAAAGACAAAATAAATTGCTTTTGGCTTGGGCTTTCTTTTTCATTTCCCATAACAGTCACCCCTGTCACCAAATCCAGCCAACCCTTCTTGATAAGAGTCACAGCAGAGAGAGAGAGAGAGACAGTGGGACAAAGTCAAATGTTTGGAATTGAACCAGTTAAAAGTTCTTTAAAAAAATTACGTGTTCCCATTAAATGGTAGATTGGCTTCTCACCTCATTTGACCTCCAGTAAAAACTTTGAAAACTATGTCTAGATGCAGTTGCAGCTACTAATTTTCAATATTTATCTAGTAATGAAGATAGGCTCACAGAAATTCCATTCTAAGGAACTTGAATAGCATAGCTGAATAAAGGAATATAGAGCTTTATCCATTTATCTGGGCACAAAAGGACAAAAACTGCATAATCTCACTCATGCAAATCTAAAAATGTTGATCTCATAGGACAAGAGAGTAGAATAGTGGTAACCAGGGGCTGGGGTGGCTACAGACTTGTTGATCAACAGGTACAAAATTTTAGTTAGATAGGAGGAATAATTCCTAGAGATCTATTATACAACATGGAGACTACAGTTAATCACAATACACTGTATTTTTGAAAAATGTTATTATAAGAGAGTGAATATTAAGTGTTCTCACCACAAAATATGTGAGTTAATGCTTATGTTAATTAGCTAGATTTAGTCATTCCATAATGTATATATACTTCAAAACATCATGTTGTACATGATAAAAACATACAATTTTATCTGTCAATTTAAAAAATAATAAAAAGAGGAAGATAGAGCTTTTAGCAAAGATTTGGAAACGATTTCAAGAGTAGCATAGTGATTATCTAACATTTATTAGGCATATGTTGTGCCAGTGTTTTCATTCTAGTTACGACTGCTAGATCGTAACTAATATCTATAGATCGTAATATCTATAAACATGTAAATTCAGATTACATTACCATGAATCTCAAGAGCATTCACTGGTCTCCTGCAAAGCGCTCAAATCTAGCACTGATGACAAAGCATCATCCTGCAGTTTCCACCTCTTCTCCACTGTTCAGTCCTCAGCCAACACCACACAGCTGTGCTTCAGCAGTCAGGTCAGATTCAAGAGAGGCTCTACTTTTTTTGTACTGACCACTTGCAGTGTTGTATAGTTACAGAGATTAGGCATCGAGAGACTTGGGTTCCGGTTTGTCATCTCTGGCATGAAACTTCGAATTTATTTAGGTGAACACGCATTTTGCAGCGGATGAAAAGAAGGCAAGAGAAGTGAGGTGACTTACCTGGGGCTTCCCATCTGAGAAACCTCTGTCCAATGCATCTCACTCCACTAGGGAGCTTCCCTTTCCTCACCTCTTTGGTGACTCTCTACCTGTCACAGAAATGAAGACTCAGTTTCTTCATCCGTGAAATGAAAATTATAAGATAGGTAATTTGCAGCATTGCTGGAAGTAGAAAATACTCATGAATGTCCATGAGTAGTACAATGCACCATATAGCCACTATATTCATTTCACCGTCATGCAGAAGGGATCAGCCATGTTCAGTGCAGCCACAGAGAGCCTGTGTCAGAGCAGGCAGTTCAAGGACATCACACATGTTCATGTTGGGAACTATTTTTGCTATTGAATATGATTGACTGAAATAGAGTTGAGTTTATTTTATATAGCATGATTATGAATTGTCATATTTTACGGGTCTTTGCTCTAAGTTTTTTTAAAGTGTAGCACCATATGAGGGTGATTAAAGTATTAATCTGAGTAACATTAACATGGTATTGAGGGCTTCTCTGAGATTATTAGTTCTATCTTTAGCAGCATAAAGGACGTAAAAGTGTTGAGCACTGGTGTTTGTTTTGGACGACGTTGTGTAACTGCTCTAATATATTCCATTTCTTTTCATGTAAAGTGTGGATAACAGAATGATAACTTTTTAAGTTTTTTTTTATTTCAGCATATTATGGGGGTACAAATGTTTAGGTTACGTATAGTGCCTTTGCCCCACCTGAGTCAGAGTTTCAATTGTGTCCATCCCCCAGACAGTGCGCACTGCACACATTCGGTGCGTATGTACCCATTCCCTCCTCGCCCCTCCCATCTGCCTGGCACCCGATGAATGTTATTACTATAGGTGCACTTCAGTATTGATTAGTTTTTACTAATTTGATGGTGAGTACATGTGGTGATTGTTTTTCCATTCTTGTGATACTTCACTTAGTAGGATGGGCTCCAGCTCTATCCAGGATAATATAAGAGGTGCTGTATCACTATTGTTTTTTGTGGCTGAGTAGAACTCCATGGCAAACATATACCACATTTTATTAATCCATTCATGTTTTGATGGGCACTTGGGTTATTTCCACATCTTTGCAATTGTGAATTGTGCTGCTATAAACATTCTAGTGCAGATGGTCACTGCTTCTGTTCAACTTAGTGCTGGAAGTCCTGGCGAGAGCAATCAGACAAGAGAAGGAAATCAAGGGCATCCAAATGGAGGAAGAAGAGGTCAAAATATTGCTCTTTGCTGATGACAAGATCTTATATCTAGAAAACCCCAAAGATTCTGCCATGAGAATACTGGAATTGATAAACAAATTCAGCAAAGTCTTAGGTTACAAAATCAATTTACAGAAATCAGTAGCATTCCTATATGCCAACAACAGTCAAACTGAAAACCAAATCAAAGACTCAATACCCTTCACAATAGCAACAAAGAAAATAAAATACCTAGGAATATATTTAACTAAGGAGGTAAAAGACCTCTACAGGGAAAACTATGAAACACTGAGGAAGGAAACGGCAGAGGACGTAAACAGGTAGAAAACCAAACCATGCTCGTGGGTCAGCAGAATCAGCATTGTCAAAATGTCTATACTACCCAAAGTGATCTACAGATTCAATGCAATCCCTATTAAAATACCAACATCATTTTTGGCAGACATAGAAAAAAATAATTTTATGCTTCATATGGAACCATAGAGGACCCCATATAGCAAAAACAATCTTAAGCAAAAACAGAATGATAATTTTTAAATTTCTTTCTAAGATACAGAAAAATCTCAGTTATGATAAATCATAAACAAAACAAATGTTTGTGGGGCTGTAAGGCATTTTTTTGTGAAGAAAGATTGTCTTTAAATTAAAGGTACTAAAATTCTAAGTGAAAGAGTAGAAAGCTTTAAATTAGTGGCAGTGAGCCTTCTCTAACAATAAAATGTACTTGCTGAAAATTTATAGTAGCCGTAGAATAAAAACAACTATTAAATCAAAATTGACTTAGTACATTCAGAGACACTAGAATAAAACCTATTAACAGCCCAGCTGAATTTAATTAAATATCATGAGTAATAAAAGAGAGGTCCAGGGGTGAATGCTGAGAACACTTGTGAATTATTCTGAATTGGAATATTTGACTCTCTGTGAGTGAAGAGCTGGGACCCATCTATACAGCTGTATATGTGCTGAGTTGATTAAATAAGCTAAATTTCCATCAATATGAAGGTGTAAATGTTTCACTCCGGTTTTTTCCCCCAGAATATCCAGCACATGGAAGGCAGAGAGGCAGAGCAGAGAGCCCATTTAGTGTTGGGTACACCTGAAGTTTCCAATTTTGGCTCTGGCTACTTACTAGATGTGTGAACTTGAACAAGTCACTTAACATGTCTGAACCTGTTAAATGAGTTTAATAAATGGCCATTTTCTCTTCAATGATTGCCTCTATCCAATCTTAATCATTGTCTCTTCAAATGTTCCCTCTCCTTCTGGAACTTCTAAAGATAAATGCTATACATTCTCATTCTATTCCTTATATCTTTGTATGAATATTAGTTTTATATTGCTGTGTAACAAATTACTCCATACTTCATGGCTTAAGCAACAATACTTGCTATCCCACAGTTTCTGTGGGCCAGGAATCTATGTGTGGCTTAGCTGGGTTCTCTGGTGCAATAAAGTAAAGAATGTAATTCTGGGTCTTTTACAACTCTGCAGTCAACGCAAAGCTCAATGGGCCAGGCCTGCTTCTTTGCTCACTCACATGCTTGGTCAGTTCCCTGCAAGCCGTTGGATTGAAGCCTCAGTACATTAGGAGCAATAGACTGAGAACTCCCTGGGCTCCTTGCCGAGTGGACCTTTCCATGGGACATCTGACAACATGGCAGTTTGCTTCCCCAGTGGGAGCAGGTGAGAAGGCAAGAGAGAATGTCAGCCAGAGGGTCTGTAATCTAATCACAGAATTTACATCTCATCACTTTGCCCTATTTTATTGTTAGAAACAAGTCACAAGGTCCAATCCACAACCAAGTGAGAGGGATTCCACAAGGTTTAAACACCAGGAGGCAGGGATCACCAGCCAATCACACCAATCTTTTACTTTCTACTTCTTTATTTCTTTGACCTTAGTCTAGTTGCTTCTCTCAGATCTATTATCCATGTCACTGCTTCTCTATTAAATTGTTTCTAATCTGCTTTTTAAAATGCCCATTAATTTTTTAAATCACCTTGTCTGGTACACAATGGATTTAAAATAAATTGCACACCATTTAAATATATATTTCCCTGAGTTTTGAAATTTTATATATTCTGTAACTGTTACTACAACCAAGATATAGAACATTCCATCACCCTCAGAAAATTCCTTTATACTCTTCTTACTCAATCCCCTCTAACTCTTAACCATGGACAACCAATGATTTGCTTACTATCACTACTATAGACTATACCTCTTTTCTGGAATATATTTGTCTGCCCACCCATTTTTAAAAATTTATTTTTTTTGATATATATTATATGTACATAGTTTTGGGATATGTAATAATTTGATATATTTATATAATCAAATAAGTGTAATTGGGCTATTCACCACCTTAAATATTTAAGATGCCCATCAATTTCAAAATTTAATGACTTTTGAGGCAATGGCCATATTCCAAAACAGGAATATGGTGATAGTTGTGCAATTCTACACATTTACTAAAAATTACTGAAGTGTGTCCTTATAATGGTTGAATTTTTTGGTATATAAATTGTATCTCAATGAAGCCATTAAAATTCTTATAAAAATTTAGTGACTATATTTCCTTTTACAATTTGATTCTATTTGAAATCTTCATACCTGTCTATTCTTTTATTATTGAAATTTTTAATAATTACATTATTTAATTATAGTGTTTTTTTCTTTTTTAAACCTCTACTCTCTACATATTTTTAATAAATTTACTTGATTATCTCCTTCCTATTATTTTTTTGTCCTATTTCTTAGAGTGATAATCCCACTGATAGCTGATTTGTAGACTCTCCATTCTTGTGGTTTGTTTCATTACAAAATGTATAATTTTTTGTCGTTAGCTCTTTTCTAGCAGTTGTTTTAGCTGTGGATGTACCTTGTGTCTTAGATTGTCAATGTGTCCTACAGAAAGGTTGATATTTCTGGGTCCAGTTTGTTTGCTAATTTTCAACCATGCAGGTAGTGTATGTCCGGATGTCTCAGGAGTGGCCATTTGTCTTTCTCTCATTCCTCTATAGGAATAGAAAACGTCTTTATTGATTTCTCATCCAGGTAGACAGCTTTTTACTTCTTTTGTAACAGATAGGGCAGCCCTTTGAGGCTCTCCGTTCCTGAGGCTCTGTCTCCAGGCCTGCATGGGTATTAAAATTCCAGGATCCAATCCCAGGGACAATATATGAGTCTAAGCTCCCAAACTCCCAACACAATATTAATTTCTACTTCCTATTATATATTTGAGTTCAATCTTCTTTTGGGTGCTTTGGGATTTTTGCCCCTTTCTTTCTTTTGAGCTCAGCTGTGTATTAAAAATATTTTTGGTTACTTTTTATTCACCATTTCTATTTATTTTTAATGCGTGAAGGGCCTGAGTTCATCATGTTATTGAACTCCATTTCCAAATCATATGGTCCCTTTTCCGTTCTTATTTTGCTTGATTCCTTGAAACACTGAATATGTCCTCTTCTGATTACAGCAACTCCTTATACCTTGGCTTTTGTGACATCATTCACTCTCATCTTTTCTCCTACTTACAGAAAGTAGCATAACTTGTTGGAGAAGCATGGACTTTGTCATCAGATAGACCTAAATTTGTACGCTGAATCTTCCACTTATCTACCGTGTGATCTTCTTCAAGTTAATGATTTTACTTTAACATCATTATATATAAAATAAGAAAAATGCATATTTTAAAAAGTCATAATGAAGAATAAACAATGCAATGTGTTTTGACACATTTGACACAACAGAGTACCCGACAAAAGTGTTTAATATTAGTAGTAGTAGCAGATATTTGTGATGCTCTTACTTTCTACTTGGAAGTAATAATTCTTTACATACCTAATTTTTCTAGATTCTCCAGAATGGGTCAGTTCACAGAATTTATGAGGGAAGGTGACAGCCTTCTGTCCCATTATTTGCAGCCAACCTCTGTCAGCACACCATTGACCAATCTCAAGGAAGGATTTGTTTTATTCCTTGTAGTTGCTGTCCTAAAGACAAGAATTATGGACAAAAACAGTGACATCCAGTTGAAAATCCCTTAGGTCATTTGAGGCAAGTCCAGGTACTACTCCCCTGTCACCAATAACAAATCCTTAGCCTCGCTGGGAACAAATGTGAGTAGATTTTCCTTCAATCTACAACAGAAACAGACTAACTTGAGGCTTAATACAAAGAAATGGGCTTTGCCCCAGAGGACTTATCCTTACTTTCTTGCTTAGTAGAGTCTATCATCTAGAAGAGCACATGCATGCTGGTGTTGCAGTGTTTCAGTACCATAAGTATCATTCACAAGATAGAAAAAGTCTCAAGGGTCCCTTTCCTTCTCATCCTGGGGTCATCCTCTCCACTCTCATGATTCCAAATGTCCCTTCAAAACTTTCTACTATAGTAGACCACCATTCAATCCAGCAATTCCACTACTGGGTATTTACCCAAAGAAAAAGATGTGATTTTATAAAAAAGACACCTGCACATGAATGTTTGTTGTAGAACAATTCACAGTCACAAAGATGAGGAATCAAGCCAAGAGCCCATCAATTCATGATTGAATTAATAAAATGTGGTATATGTACACCATGGAGTACTATTCAGCCATAAAAATGATGAATTAATACCTTTTGCAACAATCTGGATGGAACTGGAGACTATGCTCCTAAGTGAAGTACTACTTTGTAAGAACAGAAAAACAAACATCACATGTACTCACTATTAAATTGGTACTAGCAGTTGAGCACACAAATGCGCAGAGGGAAATAAAACTCAGTGGAACCAGGGAGGAGGAGGGGAGGGGAATAAACCTACCAAATGAGTACTATGAACACTATTTGGGTGATGGGCACACCTATATTCAGGACTCAAGCATTATAAAAATGATCCATGTAGCCTAAAATATTAATATTTTGAAATAAAAAACTTTTCTATTCTCAAAACTATAATTATAGACCTCACCTCTTCATTCCTGAATGCTGTTAGAAGTTTCTTTTTGCCTGAATAATCACAATTATTGTTATTATTGTGCCCTCTGACTTCCATAAAGAAACAAACCTACAAAAATAATAACCAAAATGGAAAGTTCTACTTTGTCAATAGTTAGGTGATTGTCTTCTACTCATATGCAAAACTCCAATTAAAGTTGTGTTCAAAGATCTGATTTGAGCCTCAAGCTAATGCATCATTTCTTGTTTTTTTTTTTTCCCTAAACCATGTATATTTCACTTTCATCTCCACCTAAGGATGGGCTCACACAACTTCAGTGAGAGAGATGGTCAATCTAAACATGTCAACCAAGTCAGAGAAAAGAAAAAAAATGAGTAGCTAGAAAGATTTCTCTGCCTCTATGCACTGCTAAGCTGGGCTGGGCTGCATGACATGGCCAGAGCAATGCAGAGGTCACTGTGTGGAAGTAGAAAGAACAGAGAGGTGATATCCCACTGTTCTTCCAGCACAGTGGATTAGAGCTCCAGCATTCTCATTACACCTGTTACGTGGAGCCAAGAAATGAATGACAGTTTTCTGATTTTTAAAAATATACCCAACTGCATCTAGACATTTCATAATTTGTAATCAGCATTTAATGCTTTAGCTTGTACCTTCCTCCTTCTTTTAGTATCAGTAACCCCTTCCAGTGCAGAACTGCTCCTCTGTTTTCCCAGGGAGGCTGGTCCCAGAGTTGTCCTTCTCTGGCATATAACCGAGACCTGGCCAGTAACAGTACCCATCTACTTGGCAACAATGTTTAACCTGAGGATGAGCATATTACCAAGCCATTAATGTCATTTTCTTCAACTTTATATTGGGAGGGGAAAAGTTCCTTTTTATTCTTGGATCACAAACTGTAAAGGTGGACCCAGAACTGTTAGATAGTCTGTGTATCTGCTGTGTGGCAACACCTGAGAGAAATAAGCCCATGACAAGAGAGGCATAAAGGTGAAAGGCAAGGCAATGAGCACTGATGACAGTATTTGAATTTGTAAATCATCTTCTTTGCTTTTGTGTAAGTCAGTGATTTGTTTTTGAAATGGTTTGAGTTATATTTCTGTAAGTTCTAACTGAAATATCCTAATACACATCTCAGCACATCTAAAGCAGAAGCCAACATTATATATCCCCCAAACGTGTGACATCCCTCCTATCTATACTGGTGGATGAGATCTCCAGCTACCTGCTCTCCCAAGCCAGAAATACAGAAGTCATTCTAATCCCCTTTCTTTTGCTTATCTTAAAGATACATCTAATAACCAACTGATTCTATTTCTTAATTATCTTTCCCATTTGTCATCTTGTCCACATCAAAAATACAGTGTTCCTCCTTAGTCTAGACCTTGTCATCTTCTAATCTACCTGATGACTACCCGTTGGCTTTCTGGCTATTTTATTCCTCTTTATTTTCCTTCTCCCAAAACAAAACAAAAAAAACACCTCCAGTGATTTCCCCCGTGTTCCAAAGGATTGCTATCTGTCTCCGACGGCATTATTCCCTTTCTCCCTCTGTTGGTAGGGATTCCTGTCACTGGATTCACCAGTCCCCTGCTCACTGGCAGTGTCAGTTGTGAACTCCTCACACAATTAACATTAGGGTGGATGGCTTTGAATCTAGCTTCCAAGGTGACCAGAACTGATGGAGAAATCAGTAAGCACCTAAGGATCTCCAGAAGTACCTGAAAGGATGAACTTGTACAGGGCCAGCTACATGATTTCCAAGAGCCCAGTGTGAAATGAAAACATGGGATCCTTGTTCAAAATAGAGAAAAAGTGCCATTAAAGGCACTAAAATATTAATACAAAGTTCTTTCTTTTCTTCCCAAATCTCTTTCGACCTGTCATAGTATTTTATTTGTTATTTAATATTGAGCTTTCAGAATGAGGATGTTCATTGGGTTCAGATGCTCACAGGCACCCCATGATTTGGCATGAGCGCCGCCCACTGACTGCTGAGTTTCCATCCTTTCAGCCAGCACTCCACAGCACCATGTTCCAACTGGAAGCAGGGAAATAAATCTCCCTTTCCCAGGGCCTACTACCCCAAACCTTATGGACAGAAGCCCTCCAAGGATTACAACCTCAAGACACAAAGGAGCCCATTATCAGCATGGAGTAGACAAGATGCTATTCTCTGCCTAGAAACCCACTGAATACACAGAGGCAGGAACATGCCTACCTATGGTGGTGACAATTACTACCATGTCTGCTCTGAATACTGCAAGGTCCCTGCTCCATCTGGACCCTCCCCACCCAACACACCCAAACTCCCAAAGGAGGCAAAAGACAGCAGCAATTGCTGGGCAGGGTCAGTGAGCAAGAGATTTAGGAGAGGAGGATTGCCATGGTACAAGGATCAGGCTGTTGAGAACCTACCAAGGGAACGCAAAGGGGCAGGGTGGGAATTAAGGCTGCGTATGATCAAGACCCCAGTATATGCTCATGGTCCTAGCAACTTCAATTACAATGGGCAACTTCGAATATAAAATTATTAAGATTTTTAAGACAATGACCAGAGAGCATTAAATCCCAAGCACAGGATTGGCCCCTGTGTAACTGTACAGGTCTAGTGTGCATGAAGCCTGCCCTATTTGTGAACAAATAGTCTTTCTGTTAATCTGGCTAGTGAACACTCAGCAGAATTATAGTTTGAAGCATGTTTATTGAACATTTTAACCAATAGATCAATGGATGTCTAACTCAGAAGCCCTGCATGTAAACCAGATAAAACTGCTGTGCTTCATCAGTCAGAGGCAGAAGACCAAGCAGCAGGTCCACCCAGTCATCCCCTCCTGCCTCATCCCTCCCACCGTAACCATGGCCCAGGAAACACTAAGTACTCCCAGTCTAGGAAACCTTTGTCATTTCATGTTTAATTGACTTTCATTTCCTATAAGGTTCAGAAAGTAGACAGCACATATTTAGTGACAAACAATTGTTTTAAATACTTTGAAAAGGAAGTAACCTATTTGACCCTATATGTACTACCAAAATTAAGAGTAAAACAATAACTTTTGAGTCATTGTTTTAAAACCGGGAATTTAGCATGTATTCATTTCCCTTACCATATACCTACCTATTATTATCATTTCCTATTCTTTTGTTACTTTTATCTGTGGTTAGAAATCTGTGATTATGAATTTCAATAACACCGAGTTTTAACTGCAGAAAGATTTTGAGTTTTCACTTTACTTTTGAGAATTTTTGGAGCACACTCTTAAAAAATCTTTATCTGCCTATTTATAACAAGTTTCATTGCTCAATACTAAGCAATTCACATGTACTTTCTCACTTAAGATATCTTGGGGATGATTAAACTCTCAGTTGGGTGGGTGGAGTATGTTTCTGATTTCTTGTTTTGCTTTGCTTCTTTCATTTATGAGAGGGGCATGGGTGTGATATTTTTGCAGCTTCGGCATATATAAGAAAATGTTTTCTGTTTCTATCACGCAGGAATGATCTCTGTAGACGTGTTCAATTCTCTACTTGAATTGAATATCCAAAAGTGTAGCCTATTCTTTATGTTTGTAATCCAAAATATTTTATTAATTTTTCCTGAAACACTGCCAATTCTGTCCTTTCCTGCTTAGAAAAGTATTTTTCTTTTATATTTTTGATTATAGCTTCTCTTTTACTTGCTTTTTTTTTGAACATCTTATCATCAATATTTTGGATCTTTTCTCTCTATTCTTCATATCTACTATTACACTTGTTATTTTTATCACTTCACTTTTTTTTTTTTGAAGAAATCTTATTGTTTCTGACATCACTGACTTGACTTGTTTGGCATCAATCCTGTTCTACTTGGACTCCAGTGAAGATTTTTTAATCTTTTTATTACAATTTTAAAAATATCTTCAAAAATTTTTTTAAAAAATCCCATCCTGCTCTTTCCTTACTCTTTATAGTTTTTTTTCATTCTGGTTTGAAGTGAGATCTCTTTATGCCTGGGATTTGCAGACACATCGCCAGCAGAGATTGCCCATGGCCATCTGCACTGTCACTTGTGTACTGGTGCAAACATCCCCTCAACTGTGCACAGCCCTAGCTCCATTTTTGATACTTCAGAAACATTCATCTGGCACTGAAGTGGGAAATCCTGCTCTTACTTCTCAGTTCTTTATCATAAGAGAGATAACATATAGTATATCCTAAGGCAGCCTTCAGTTGTTTAATCAGGTGGAGTCCCTGACAAATGATACTTCCCAGCAAGCTCCATTTCCAACGCCCTTCCTGTATCTGCTTCTATTTATATAGGCTTGCCTGAAAGTTCATTTTCCCTGGATAAGAATGCCCCTCTCCACATCTCTCTACCACTGGCCTCGTTATACAAGAAGCACTATGTTAGATGAGGACCCTTGAGAAGGGAGAAACAAGATTTCAGCCATCTCAAAACAGTAAAGGGGTAGCTGCTCAGTTTTTTGATTAATGTAATATCTAGTGTCTAAAAACAAGCAGTAAAAATGAGTCAAAGCCTCCTTCTCTCCATTTTATTTTCAGCTTTGTCACTCTAGTGCAGCAGGTAGATTGCATGCAGGCCACTGGTGATGCTTCTTCATCCGTCTGCTGCAAGATTAAATTTGGTGGAAAGTCTTGCCAGTGTTTGGCACATGCATTTGATTCCTGTCCTTATTTTTTAAGCTACTGTTAATCATTGCCTTTCTGAATGATTCTGCCTATAATTTATTTGCAATTTGAGAGAGAGCCTACTATCATGATCTCAACCAAAAAGTCAGAGTCTTCTAAATGCAGGTGTAATTAACAGACTAATGAATGTCATAATCATTTTATTATTTACATGAAAACAATTAACGAGTTCAAATTGAAGCAGTGTTATTGAGTGGAAAGAACACCGATGTCAGAAAACATAGAGTCACACCTCCATTTATTATAATAATTATGTGACCTTAGGTGAGTCATTTAACCTTTTTGAATGTTTACTTATTGATAAAGCAATAATAATCATGCTTATTTTAAAGACCTTATAGATGTATTGTGAAGGATAAATGGGTTAATACCTGTAAAAATTCTTCATAGTCATTAGGGCTCCATCACCAATTACCGCTACCATGACCATGACCTTGGCTTCATTAGAGCCTCATTGAAGCATGAGCTAACTGAGCTCACGGATCGCAGAAGTGATTCATTAATATTTATTTACCGTTTTTAGCCATTATTGAATATGATTTTAAACATAAAAAGTAAATGGTGATTGCATGTGCTCTCTCTAGCCCTTGCCATTAAAGAAAAAGGAAAAAAAAAAGCTTTCTTTTTGGCTAAGTTGTTAAATTTACATGAATTTTATCTACCACCTCATAGAGTATTATAGTTTATTTCATATTTTTTCTTTAAATCTATAAGGACATGTAGATTTTCAGACTTTAATTGTATTACTTTTAAGCAGCATAAAAGATGGAACACCAAATGAAATCAATGGGTCACAAATACACTTTTGCTGTTATTAAATTTGATCAGAACACAAGAATAGACAACTAAAATTGGAAAGTATTATGTAGAAAAAAAGCAATGAAAAACAGGTCTTTAATTGCCTTTAAGGCTTACATGCAAGGGTTTTTAAATAGAGTTATAATTTACAGTCTAATAAATGCCATAGATATCTTGCTATTTAACATGAGAATTAGCAGACATACAAGAACAGACTACTTTGGAATATGGTAATTTTAAGGACATGGAAATAAAACACACATAAATTATACATTTTGTTTTTAATTGGTATATAATGCATTCTTATAAGAAATGAGATAATGAAAACTTCTAGGATTTTACCCTTAGTTTCAAATGAGAATGAACGAAATGGCATACTTTTGTGGCATAGCAAACAACATTTTCAAGAAGTAAAATCTTTCATTAGAATATACCAAAATCTTCTCTCTTATTTCTTTAGCTCTCAGCTCTTGAAAGAAGTCTCTAAACCCGTCTTCATTTTTTATGTGAATATGATCTTTCCATTCCTCTTGCAGATGAAAAAAATTAGATAAAGAGAAATGAAGGAATATAAGCATCCTTATCATTTTATATTTCTGTTCTTTTTTTCCATGTCTTTTCCTTCTAATAAACTAGTTATACCTTAAGGAAAAGACCATGTCTTATCTGTCCTAAAAAACCATAGCCTTGGATATAAAATGGTTGCTCAGTGTACACCATCACAGACTTATATCCCTCTGGTGCTGATATATGCATGGAAGGAAATGGTCCAAAGCAGCTCTCCGATCTTTCCTCTAGCCTCAGGATCCCTTGAAACATTAACTTAGGAAATTTATAGGAGGATATTGCAAATCTGAGAAGTTTCTCAAGGCCACCCTCACGTGCAAGAATTCACTACAAGGACTCATAGAACCTAGAAAAGCTGTTAACTTATGGTTGCAATTTATTATAACAAAATCAGCAAAGTTAGGGGACATGTAGGCGAGGTTCTAGAAGAGTTCCAGGTATGAGCTTCCAGTTGTCCTCTCCCAGTGGAATCTTGTGGACAGTGCTTATTTCTACCAGCAATGATGTATGACAATCATTGATAGGTATTTCCAACCAGGGAAACTCACCTGAGTGTTGGGGTTCAGAGATTTTATTGGAGATCAGCCACATAGAAATTGCTGACCACCTATAAGACTGGCCTTAGTCTCCAGCCTCAGAAGAAGTTGAGTTGATACCACATGGTCCAAGGCCCCCACCATAAATCAAATTGTTAGCATAGATCACCTGGAGTGGCCCAAGACTTCAAATTAAACAAAGACACAGAGTCTGGGATACTGCCATGTCCTGCCATCTTTGTCCAGTTACACAAAGTCATTCCTATCAGGCAGGGCATTCCAAGGGCTTAGAAGTTATATGCCAGGAGCTGGGACTAAGGGCAAGGTTAATCCTTTACCAAGGTTAATCCTTTAGTGTAAATCTGCTATTTATACTATGTTTACTATATTTACACCATATATACCATATCCAAGATAATGGTAGTAGGCTAAGGATTTTTTACCATGAGATAGAGAATGCTTTATTGTGAGTAGAAGTTCCAAGTTGGTGGAGGAGGAGGGGATTGATAGTATGAAAAGAGCTATTATGGCTGTATTTTTTAAAAAGTTGCCAGTGATTCATTTTTTAAAAAAGATACAGAACTTTCTCATCACAATGCACCTGTCTGAGTGGTAAGTGCTTACAAGGTTTAGAGATGCCTTTGGCTAACTTTGAAAAGGACAGTGTAATATTATATCTATACATCTTCTTTCTATCCATATTCTTCTCGCCACTACCACCTCCCAAAGAAATGTATCTGTTTTCTCGGAACATCTTTGATTGATAGCTACAGCAAGAGACTCTCTGAAGGTTTGGTAAGAGCAGCTATGGTGTCATTCAACCAAGACTGATGGAAACAAGACTGCATATCACTGTTTATTGAGTTTAATTGCCTCTGCAAAACCTTCAGACCTTCCCCATGGAAACAGACAATTACAGGAGTTTAAAGTTCCTCCAGAAACACTTATAAAAATGTAATTCACTCAATGTTATAAAAATTGCCACACACATAAATCAGTTTTTGAGGAATTCCTTTCCCCTATTGCCTCTTTATTTTCTATCTCTGTCTCACATAGTTTTTCTCCTGTTAGGTCCAGGTAGAAGTTTTTTTGGTTTTAAAAGATAAGGGTCTTTAAGGAAATTTTCCTGAGTGAGCGACACTGTCCCTTTTAGGTAGATTTTGGACTCGGAGTTACCTATGGAATGAGTAAGTGTAGACTGAATTTTTCTTTGTCTTTTTTCTCCCAGGCAGCCTCCATTTACTGCAATCTTGACAATAAAAACTCTCCTCAGGGATTATACAATCACAATTAGGTTTCCAAGCCTCTTTTAAACTTCAAAACAATTCTGCCAGTAACACATATAGGCACACCTGGGAGATCTTGTGGGTTCAGTTCCAGACCACTGTAATAAAGCCAATATTGCAATAAAGTGAGTCACACGGATTTTTTGGTTTTCCAGTACATACAGAAGTTATGTTTACACTATATTGTAGTCTATTAAGTGTGCAATAGCATTATGTCCAAAAAACAATACATACCTTATTAAAAATACTTTATTGCTAAAACATGCTGACGATCATCTGAGCCTTCAGTGAATTGTAATCTTTTTGCTGGTGGAGGGTTTTGCCTTGGTGTTGGTGGTTGCTGACTGGTCAGGGTGGCTGTCGCTGGGATTGAAGTGGCCGTGCCAATTTCTTACAATAAGACAACAGTGAAGGTTGCCACTCTTCCTTTCACAAAAGATATTTGTGTAGCACGTGATGCTGTTTGATAGGATTTCACACACAGAGGAACTTCTTTCCAAATTGAAGTCAGTCCTCACAAATGCTGCCACTGCTTTATCAACTAAGTTTATGCAATATTTTAAATCCTTTATTGTCATTTCAATAATGTTCATGGCATCGTCCTCAGGAGTAGATTCCACCTCAAGAAACCACTTTCCTGGCTCGTCCATAAGAAGCAACTCCTCATCCATTCAAGTTTTATCATAAGATTGCAGCAATTCAATCTCATCTTAACACTCCACTTCTCACTCTAGTTCTCTTGCTATTACCATCAAATTTGCAGTTACTTCCTCCACTAAAGTCTTGAGCTTCTCAAAGTCATCCATGCAGGTTGCAATCAGCTTTTCCCAAACTTATGTTAATGTTAGTATTTTGACCTCCTCCCGTGAATCATGAATGCTCTTCTTCTTCTTCTTCTTTTTTTTTGAGACAGGGTCTCACTCTGTTGCCCCAGGTAGAGTGCAGTGGTGTCATGATAGCTCACTGCAACCTCCAACTCCTAGGTTCGAGCAATCCTCCTGCCTCAGCCTCCCAAGTAGCTGGGACTATGGGCACATGCCACGATGCCTGCTAATTTTTCTATTTTTATTTAGTAGAGATAGGATCTCACTCTTTCTCAGTCTGGTCTCCAACTACTGAGCTCAAGCAATCCTCCCACCTTGGCCTTCCAGAGTGCCAGGATTACAGGTGTGAGCCACTGTGCCCAGCCATGAATGTTCTTGATTGTATTTAGAATGGCTAATCCTTTCCTGAAGGTTTTCAGTTTACTTTGTTGAGATCCATTAGAGGAATCGCTGTGTATTCCAGCTATAGCCTGACAAAATATATTTCTTAAATAATAAGACTTAAAGGTCAAAATTACTCCTCGATCCTTGCAGAATGGATGTTGTGTTAGGAGGCATGAAAACAACAAGAAGCTCCTTGGACATCTCCATCAGAATTCTTGGGTGACCAGGTGCATTGTCAATGAACAGTAATATTTTGAATGGAATATTTTGTTCTGAGCAGTAGATCTCAACAGTGTGTTTAAAATATTCAGCAAACCACACTGTGAACAGATGTGCTGTCATCCAGGCTTCATTGTTCCATTTATAGAGCAAAGGCAGAGTAGATATAGCTTAATTCTTAAGGGTCCTAGGATTTTTGGAATGATAGACTATTGGACTATTTTTGGAATGATAGACTAACCCCTTAAAGTTACAAGCTGCAGTAACCCTTAACAAGAGAGTCAGCCTGACCTTTGAAGCTTTGAAGCCAGGCTTTAACTTCTCCTCTCCAGCTAGGAGAGTTTTAGATGCCATCTTCTTCCAAAAAAAAAAAGCCTGTTTTCATCTACATTGAGAATCTGTTGTTTAGTGTAGCTACTTTCATCAATGATCTTAGCTAGATCTTCTGAATAGCTTCTACATCAGCATTTGCTGCTTCACCTTGTACTTTTATGTTAAGGAGATGGCTTCTTTCCTTAAACCTTGTGAACAGTCTCTGCTAGCTTCCAACTTTTCTTCTGCAGCTTCCTCACCTCTCTCAGCCTTCATAGAATTGAAGAGAATTAGGGTCTTGCTGTGGATTAGGCTTTGGTTTAAGGGAATATTGTGATTGGTTTTGTCTTCTATCCAGACCACTCAAGCTTCCTTCATCAGCAATAAGGTTGTTTCATTTTCTTACCATTTCTGTGTCCACTGGAGTAGCATTTTTAATTTCCTTCAAGAACTTTTCCTTTGCATTCACAACTTGGTTAGTTGGCACAAGTGGCCTAGCTTTCAGCCACTCTCAGCTTTTGACATGACTTCCTCATTAAGCTTAATCATTTCTAGCTTTTGATTTAAAGTAAGAGATATGCAACTCTTCCTTCCACTTTAACACTTAGAGGCCATTGTTGGGCTGTTAATTGGCCTAATTTCAACATTATCATGTTTCAAGGAACAGGGAGGCCAGAGGAGAGGGAGAGACACAGGGAATAGCTGGTCAATGGAGCAGTCCAACATGACATTTCACCAACCACTATGCCAGATATAATAATAATGAAAAAGTTTGAAATATTACAAGAATCATCAAAATGTGACACAGAAACCTGAAGTGAGTATATCCTGTTGGAAAAAAGGTGCTCGTAGACTTGCTTGATGCAGGGTTGCCACCAACCTTCAATTTTTAAAAAATGCATTATCTATGAAGTGTGATAAAGCAAAGTGAAATAAAAGGAAGTATGCCCATACTCTACATGACATTATATTCGGCATTAAGCTATAGGAAACCCAATAAACACAGAACTTGATCATTTTTCTCACGCATACAATGTTGTGGAGGCAGGTGAAATGAAAGGGAAAGGTACGGGTGTAGCAGTCCAGGGCTCCAGTAGCTGAAGCTCTGCAGAGCCATGAAGGGTTCAAACTCCTTCCATTTCCCTACTCTTCCGCCCTCAGTGTGTGGCCTTTGTGCTTATTCTGATCTGCATGTTTGTGTCCCCTCGAAATTCATATATTGAAACTTAATCCCCAATGTGGTAGTATTAAGAGGTGAGGCCTTTGGAAGGTGATTGGGTCATGAGGGCTCTCCTCTTACAAATGGGATTAGTGTCCTTATAAAAGAGGCCCGAGGGAAGCTGTTTGCCCTTCCACCCTGTGAGGACACATGGAATGTGCTATCTATGAGGTATGAGTCCTCACCAGACACTGAATCTGCTTGTAACTGACTTTGGACTTCCTGGCCTCCAGAACTGTGAGCAATACATTTCTGTTGTTTACAAATTTCCCAGGCTATGGCGTTTTGTTACAGCAGCCCTAATGGACTAAGACAGTGTTCATGTTGGCACGATGGCCACTGCCTCTCCAGGCACCCCCTCCCATTCCAGGCAGAATGAAGGGGAAAGGTACACACCCTTTCCCGCAAGACTTCGTCTTGTCTTGAGAAGGGATGCTGTCCCCAGGCATGTCTGTCTATTGGCCAGAACCGGGTGACATAGCTTCCCTTAGCTGCAAAGGAGTCTGTGGAAGTGAATAAATTTACATATTAAGCTAGGAACTTTGATAATCACCTCCAACAAGATTGGAGCTCTGTGAATAAGGGAAGAAGGGGAGAATAGATAGTACGAAGGGACAGGAAGTTTCTGCCATACGTTTACTGTAGCAAATACAGAGAAACATCTCTCAATTCTTTTTGTTCCATTTATTTATTTATTTACCCACCTCTTCTCCCTCTTTCTTCTGGCTAATACGTTATTTGAAAATGCAGCCTTTCTTGGCCTTACCTCAGATAGTTAAAGCACTCTCCAAACTACGTCCTAAAGTTCTAGCCTTCTGATACAAATAATTTGCAGAAAAAATATTTTTCCTAGGATTATTTAGTATCCCTAAAATAGAACCTTTACAAAAAAAAAAATGTAAATAAGTGTTTAGGGCAGATATTGAAAATGGTTTCTTGACAGAGGGTCGGCGTTTTATTTGGGTCACAAAACAGGCCATTTCCTGTCTTCTCCGAGCCCCACACTTCTCAAACCAGCGCCCTGTAACCTGAGCGTGGAAACGTACTCAGCCAAAGCCGCAGAGCGCCCGCGTCCCTCCTCCTAAGTGCACGGCTTTTCGTTAATGGCTCTAGACACTGATTGCAGGGCCTGGTCCTGTTCATCATTGTCATAATCACCGTGGATTATATGTTTGAGGGCCCACAGGGGGAATGGCACCGCACTCTGCATAATGTTGACTGTTCTATTTCTGCTTTGGAATCATGCGATGTTTTGTTCACACTGAGCTCATCTCTGATTGCAAGCAAGGCCGTCCACTGCTGTCAGGTACCTAAAATTCAGGCCTTTTATGTTGCGGACATTCCCTGAAGGAATATGATGAAAAGTGATGCTACCCCCTTTTAGCTAATTTTTTGTAATCATTAATGGATTTACTTAGCGTGCCTATTAGTAGGCACTACTATTTTCTTTATTGTGCAGCTCAGCAATGGTATCCCTGGGTTCCAGCTTTGCCAGAACCTCCAGGATTTGGAGGAAAAAGAGAGAGAGAGCTAATATTTATCAGTCCTGAGAAGAGTACTAAATGCTTCATATTTAATTGTCAATTTATCCTTCTGAGGAATAATTAGTACACACGTTTTATAAATGAAGCAGCTGATGCTAAAAGAAATCACATTCGTTGTCCAAAGTCACACAGCTAGTAGAAGATCAAAACTAAACTTGAACCTGGATCCTAATTTAATTATCTTTTGACTATAACATATTGTCTTCTAATAAATGTTATAATATTTCACCAAGAGGTCAGAAAACCCCACCCTCATTAGCGAACTCCCAGCTTTTATTGATATCAGTTGTCACCGTGCATTGGGAAGAACAGGTGCTTTCGCAAGGTAAAGGAAGGTGCTTAAAAAGTCTAACAAAACTCAAGAATAAGGTATTTTATTTTCTTTCAAGTATATTATGTACTATGTTCTTTTAATGTAGGGTAACTGAACTCACGCTATATTCTTGTTCACTATGGTTTATTTCCTCTGAACATATTTACAACTGTGTTTCGCTTACTTACTTCATAAGCGAGTCCTCCATCATGATGATGGTTTTGCTAGTAGTTTATTCTTACTCTTAACTCTTCTTTGTTTTAGTAGCGATTTCTAGTGTGATGCTATATTTGACACATGCTTTCTTACTTTTGCTCAAGTGCTTTTGTGATTTTCATACTCATTCACATCAGCCTCATTCTCCGCTTACATTATTTCTGAGTAGTACTAACCGCATGTTTATTTCCTGAGGATGTTTTAGAGTCCTCTGTCTCCCCTTTGTATTTTACATTTGCAGATGGTTTTTTTGGTAGCATGCTTATTGTCTCTAAGTCTGTATTTGTTAAAGCTTCATGTTCCTGCTCACTTAAATAATGATTCATTAAGAACCTGAACATTTGCAAACTGTGATTGTTTTTTAAATATAATCAATTGTGCCTTCTAGTTCCTAGGTGCCACTATCTTCCTTATTTCTAATAATTCCATCCAAGATGATTTTCAACATTACTATAAATTTAGAAAGAAATCTGGAATATCTTTCGTGTATGTTTCTTTTCTTTACAGAATTTAGTGTAAAGGAGCTATTCTTTCTTTTAACTATTCGTAGTAATGGGAAGTGTTTATGTTGGAAACTAAAGCCCAAATATGTTGCATTAATTTATCCTGCTTCTTATCCCACGCTCTCTGGCCTTTAACCAGCATTTCCCACCTGGTGACATGAAATACACCCCATGTTTGTAGCTTTTCGAAGCTTTTTTCATCAGCCTCATGCCATCTTGACAGTCAGGCATTAACTTTGGCAAGAACAAATATTTAACAATTTATTTATTTATTTATTTTTGAGTCAGAGTCTTGCTCTGTTACCCGGGCTAGAGTGCCGTGGCGTCAGCCTAGTTCACAGCAACCTCACACTCCTGGGCTCACGAGATCCTCCTGCCTCAGCCTCCTGAGAAGCTGCAGGACAGGTGCGTAATTTTTCTATTTTCAGTGGAGACCAGATCTCGTTCTTATTCAGGCTGGTCTTGAACTCCAGGCCTCAAGTGATTCTCTCGCCTCGGCCTCCCAGAGTGCTAGGATTAGAGGCGTGAGCCACTGCTCCTGGCCTTAATAACGTAATATTTTGCCACATGTACTTCCCTGTGCTTATATGGCTAGTAGAAAAAAATTATCAGCTGTGTAATAGAATCTGTAATATAATCTGATGGAGACTAAAATAAAATACAAAAAAGATCTAAAAGTACTTTTGAAATAAATAGATCAAGTTAAAGGAAGCGGGTTTGCTTTAAAAAAAGAAAACAAAATGAAATTTAATGAAATAGTAAAACAGCAACAACTGTCTATAAAATACGTAGAAAGTAAACATCAGGTTCTTTGCATGTTTTAAAGTTACAGAGTCATGATACAATTTTTACCCAATTGAAAGAAAACCAGCACACATTAAAACTGTCAGCAATGAAGGACGGAGTAGGTACTGAACAGGGCGGCCTAGCACATTCAGCCTGCCCACGTCGTACTAATGGGTACGACAAGGATCCGGACACGCAAGTCTGATCTGGGCACAGAAGGCAGGGTTGGGGCCCAGCCTCAGTGACAAAACCTGTTGTGTCAAAAGAGGACAAAAAGGAAGGCGCTCAGTTTGGGTATACACGTGTAAGTCTGAACATGAGCATGTAAGATATTCTGGGGTAAAACAATCCCATTCCTTTCACCACTGATTCTGGGCACGAGAATGCAGTCAATAAAGCATGTCGTTGGAAACTGCGTTATATCATAGGCTCTTCTTATCCGTCAACATGTATGTAATTCATACACTAATCGGGGTTGCAGAGAGGATAGTTTATGAATCAAAACAGGCAAACAAATACAATCGATCTATATCCCTTCAACATTTTGGAAACCCTTGCCCTCACATTAGGAAGCTTTGTTCCCCTATTTCATGTCAATTTATTCAGTGATTTAAGCTTATTTATTTTGTATTATTTTTTTCATTGATAGAACCACCTATTCCCATTTTTCATCCTCCTACGTTTAAACACTTGATGACAATTAAATTTCCTACTCCTTTCACATTTTGATTCTTTAAGCCCCTTTTTGGGATCTTCTAAAAACAAGAGAAAAAAATAAAGTCTCCCCATAGACAAAGATTCTACGTTTCAAATAGTGACTATGAGAAGGGCTACCCACACTCAAAGGAAGAAATACCCAGAGAAGTGGAGCCCCTGGTCAGAAATAGATCCCTGCCAGAGGCTATCAATTGAATATCCATTTGTGCATAAATATTTCCCTTAGAAGTAACTCTGGAAAGATTAGATTATTTTTGCACTTTAGTATAAATTTTTTTAATCAGTACGTGACTGGCCCTTCCCTCTTCCACAATCACAAGCTCTTCCGGTGGTTCTTCCAATCATGACCCCGGGTGACTTCAAGGGAAAAAGATCCTTGGAAGCTGGCTTGAGTGGGAACACGTCAGACGTCATCCTGAGAGAAGTCACCGCAGGACCCTGGAATCTGGAATCACAGGCACTGGAATCTGTTTCATTGATTCTTTTCATAATCTTTGCTTCATATATTGCTACTGGCCAACGGCTCCCCTCCTCAAACCTTGGGAGCTAGCTGTTGATGGCTTGCTCGCCCACTGATAGTCATTTCATGGGTTGAAAAAACTGTGGCCTGGGTTCACCCATGCAGCCTAGAAGCTTCCTTCAGTGAGTGGATCTGTTAGGAGGAGAAAGGACTGTGGCTCCCTGGGGATCCACAACCCTGCCTGGGGCAGAGGAGGACAGTGAACAATGAAGGAGGAGCATGAAGGCCTTGGGGGTCGCAGAGAGGGGATTGCAGAGCAGGGATCACAGAGTAGGGATCGCAGAGTGGAGTGGGGCCGGGGATGGGAAGAGCTTAGTCGGCAAGAGGCGAAGCAGTTTTAGAGGGAAGTGGGAAATTAATAAAAACAATTTTTGTATACCTTTCAATTTTTACCAAAAGATTTTGGTGACACTGGGAATCACTGCCTGGGTAGATGCCTAGCAGACAACTGTGGAGCAGAAATGATATGAAAGGAACATTTGTTGGAATTAAAATAGAGGTTGGCAACCTTTTCCTGTAAAGGGTCGGGTAGTAAATATCTTAGGCTTTCTAGGCCATGAGGCAAAATTAAGATATTTATATAACAAGAGAGAAAACAAACGTCCACATATTTTTTTTACTGTTGGAATTCAAAATATAATAATGACAAGTTCATTTTTTAAAAAACTACAGGTCTACTAATGATATGAACAGATTTCTCTTTTGGGGAGATAACATTTGGCTTAAACTGGGGTTAAGTTTAAGCAAAAGTTAGTTTTCATTATTATCAAAATCAATTGTAAATTCTTCTGTTGATGTTGACCCATAATGAGATTTTATGTGTTTTGTCATTCAAATATCTTTTCAGAGATAGATACTATCAAATACTGGTATCAATATATGAGCACATGATTTTAACTGAGCGTATTCACTGGTTGGAAGGCAAATAGAATTCTATTAGATTTTTTTCTTGATACGTGATTTTAGCATGCCATTCTATTGTCTATTATAATAGTAACTTCCAAAGGAAAGTTCAGTGAAAGCTCCTCAATTGCAGAGTCAAGCAAATTTTGAAATATGGAGGGTTCTTTTTGATTGTTTCGTTTTTTGTTTTTGTGTTTTTCATTTTGAGTAAGGTCTGAAAAATGCAGCTGGAACAATAGTTTGAAATTGAAAAACATATCCAGTGCAAATCTGTGTGGAAATGGAGATCTTTTTTTGTTTTGACTTTTAACAGTATGTGATGTGTATAAAGAAGCTTTGTATTACTAGGTTTCAAGCAGTGTTAGTTGTCATAGAAATGACTTTATTGCAGTGTAAGTTATGCATGTAAGCACTCTTTTGCCTTTTTAAAAAAATAAAAAGGCCAATTTCCAGCCATGTTTAATAATAGTGGTTAAGGGCAGTTCTTCCAACCACTTAAAAATTTAAAAAAACATTCTGAGCTTGTGGGCTGTACAGAAACAGGCAGTGGGCAAGATCTGGCCTGTGGGCCTTGGTTTGCCAACCTCTGAATTAGACTGATTCGGACTCTTTCGCTTGAATTCTGGCCACACCCATTCTTGACGGCTGTAAAATAGGGCAGATTACTGAACCTCTCTAAACCCTCCTAGAGAGGACCAGAGTTTCCCCTCTTAGAACTGTCAGGATTAAATGAGGAGCGTGCATGGAATAATGCAAACAATTAGCAAGCAGTATAATAAAATCCCACTATACTGCTATATAAATGGATCAAAATATTTAACAATGTAAAATTAGCAGGGGCAGGGTGCTGTTGTTCTCATCGTAAAGCTGATGAGTTGAGTTTGGGTGAGCTTGCTGTGGAGGGCGTGTGCCAAGCACAATGGCCTTCTATCTGAATTCTTATTGAGAGATTTCCACGTGCTAGAATTACTCTAAGTATTTTATTAATATCGCCATCATATTGCTTTCTGTTTTATTCTTTATAACCACCTTGTGAGATAGGTGTTGCTACCATTTTATAGGCAGGGAAATCAAGGCTGCATCCTTGCAGTTACCCCATTCGACTGCACCGACATCCATGCCGAACTGATCCAGCTTCACCAGTCTCGGCAGGTGCAGCCCAGGTAATCCTAGTTCTTCCTTCTTCCTGGTATCTGTGGGTGGAGTATATAGCATGACTAATGGATTTTGCTACTCCTCAAAACTCGTAATGGCTTCTAAAGGCATTAAAGTCCTTATTATCTTTTTTTATATGACCCGATTTTGTGCCTATCTCTTTCCGTATTGGATGATCCTAAAAAGTCAGGAGTGTGTCTTATTTATTACGGCATATTCCGCGATGAACACTGAGTAGTCATGCAGGATAAAAATATTGAATTAACTAATGAATGAAGATTGTTATAGAAACAAAACAATATTTTATTATTATTCCTCACCAATGACAAACTCTTCAGTAGTTTATTTCATTGTGCTCACTGTTTCTTACTCTTTTTAATGTTACATTATTTATTTATAACCTAAAAGAAATGCTTTATAGAAGGAACACTTGAATTAATATGTGTCAATGTTCATACCCCTAGTTTGCTATTAAAAAGCTATATGAGGAATTCCTTTCCCCTATTGAGACCCCCAATTCCGCTAAAACTGATTTATGTGATTAACTGTACATCTCGGTAAATTCACTGAAAATCATTTAATTGTACACTTAAAATGGAGTAAAGCCATGATATGTAAAATATACTTCAATAAAAAAAAAAAGAAAAGAAAAAAGCTATATGAATTTATGGGAAAATTTTACTTTTCTGTTCTTTTATTTTCCTTTTCTAAAATGTTATCTTTAAGGTCAAATTTAATTCTGAAATTCTATTACGGTTTTTAAAATACAAAGCTTAGTTTTGATAATGGATTTTGTATTTTTTATCTATATTTTTGAATAATAATTTATAACGCTTAAATTAGGATTTAAAAATATCTCAACTCTATTTTTCTTTAGTAGATGGACAATGACACCTTATTTTTTGGTGGGAATACTTAAAAAATATTTGGTATGTGATTAATAAGTTTTGCTACACTGTTTCTTTGGGCATGTTTTACTATGCCTCATTAGCAATCTAATTTGGTGCCTGATTGAGTTACAGCTTTTTAAGTCATACACAGATTTCATCACCAATAAGACCAGTGTCTTCACTGTGGTTTTGCAGTGATGTAATCAGTAACCAACACTAAAAAGAACTTCTTAGAGTCTGGCAGGAAGAACCAAGTCAACTTCTCTATCATCTCCTGGAATTTTGCTTTCTACAAGGGACCTCATATATTTACAAAAAACGCTAAAGCGGCGTGTATGTGCATTTTTCTTTTAATCAAAGGAATTGTTAGGTTTAGTCTCGTTCTGCGTTCTCTGTTCTTGGTGAGCTCATGGCCCACGAATGACCAGACACACAAAGTAAGGCAACATGAGGTGAAATTTATTGGGGGGAGCAAGATAGGGTTATGGAGCAAGAGCAAGATGTAGGTTTACAGAGCAAGATACATAATGCCACGGATGACGGCCAGACCCCTTGTCATAGCAGAAAAGAGCAAAAGGAAGGGCCTTTTGCTGGTGATGGTCTGCATCTTGTTTTATAGTGGCCAGATAGGGACCTCCCTAGTGGCTCAGACATCACCATGGAGCCACTTAGATTGGACAGTTGGGAGTTATGTGACCTGAGTCTTACTACGCATGTGGGTTGTTCTAGGTCACTTTCTGGGCTCTGTGGTACCTACGCTGCTTGGCCCATGGGCTAGAGAGTCCTCTGGATTCTTTTGCAGTTGGCGTGCTGCGCTAAGTTCTGATCGGTAGATTTGTAGGATGCTCCCTCCTCCCCCAGGTATGGCAGTCACTCGGGACAGGATTAAGGTGAGGCAGGACCAAGATGGGGGCCTGGGGCCCACCCCTTGTCCTTCTTCCCAGGTGGGGCAATTGCACCAAGGCAACAGCACCCACTTTCGTCCCTAGGAGAAATGGAATCCCTCGCTATCTCCCTAACAAAACAATGATTTTTATTATTATTATGGTAAATAATCATTATTTATTAAGAAAAATGGGATTGATTATTGCTATGCTCTTCAAACTCATTACGCCTTTCTTCTTATCCTAGTCACCAGCATGTGTAGATCGCTTTACAGTTTCTCAGGCGCATCTACTCTCACAAGGCAGGACTACGTCTGCCTTCTTTCTTCTTCTATCGTGTCCCCGCATCTTGTTCAGAGCCTGACACATATTGCCTGACTCAGCAAATATTCACTAAATCATAAAATGAATGAAAGCATCTTCCTGCCTGATGCTCATGAACTTACTCCCATTAGACAAACGGGGAAAGAGAGAATCAAACGGCTTAATTAAGGAATGTTTCCAGGTCACAGAGATGATGCGCAATTGCACTGAGATTTAAACCAGATCTCCTGACTTGAGAGCCATAATCTTTTCAATTACTCCAGGCTGCTGCTTCTGTTAAATCTGTACACGGTTTTCGAGCTGACCTACCAAGTCACGTTTCCGTCAGAAGATTTTATTGTGAATACTTCATACTTTATCTCTAGCACTTTTATGATATTTAGAACCATAAAACAGCCTTAAACTTCCTCAGCGCAAAAGCACCAGAAAAGCTGATTGAGAAACCTGCCACAAATTTTAATGTGCATCTGCAGAGGATTAGGGTTCCCATAAACATTCCGGGGCACTCCCCAGAGAGTTTTGTGGAATACTGTTTCCCGAAGCTGCTCAGAAGTTCCATGAAGTTAGGGACATTTTTGTGCTGCTCAGGCAAGTACGTTATCTGCAGGCTCTGATTTCTGAAATCCAAGGAAAGAAAATGCTGGTGATGGAAACTTCCTCTGGGGATGTTGTCTGTAGAAAACAAGCTCACTTATCGCAAACAGGC
This sequence comes from Lepilemur ruficaudatus, assembly GCA_963574885.1. NCBI lineage: Eukaryota > Metazoa > Chordata > Mammalia > Primates > Lepilemuridae > Lepilemur > Lepilemur ruficaudatus. Next base: position 31,462 of record CAUYRT010050479.1, read on the forward strand.
CCTTTCCAAGAGGGCAACAATTTTGTTGACTACATTTAAAGACAGAAACACGCAGTTCCCAAATGCAATTTCAGTTTTCTGAAGCACGGTTTTATTCTCTTACAGAAATGCCTTGGCGATTATTTTCTGTTGTTTTGTTTTGTTTGGCTTAGAAGGTCCGCTTAGTGTGCCTCTTTAGTCCACATGAAAAAGAAAAGAACAAGCAACTGAATGATCCTCTGATGGCCTCAAGGCCGTGGATGGAGGATATCTCCAAGTACAAGCCGGTACTCTAGGTAATACTGGTAACGATTGGACTTCTAAAATCAGGCTCAAATACTTCTCAAACACTGACCCAGTCAGATGGATTCAGATTAAATGGGTTTTTTTCCCCTAGAGAATGTCTATTTTCCACAATGATTTTAAGAAATCCCTTTAAAAATGCTGAAATCCCAGCAATAAAATGTTAATTTCTTACATTATGATTTGGATTAAATTTACTTATAGCAGACAATTCTGAATTCTATTACATTTAGTATATAAATTTCTCTTCGTTTGACAAGTACTGTTTTTAAAATTTCTGACTCTATGCTTCCTAGACTTGTCTATTAGGCTTTAGGAGATATCTCTCTATCTCTGTCTCTATCTCTATGTCTATCTCTATATTTATGTATTTATCTAAATCTATAACTCTATTAATATCTGTATGTATAGAAAAAAACATTTAGCACCAGATCAGAAGTTACATCACTATATTAGAACATTTATATCCTGTTCTATCTACTTTGCATTTTTCATATATTCCTTGTAGGTGGGACATAAATGCTTCAAATACGTGTAACTTCTTAGAAACTCTGTGATTTCCCTATCTTAACAAATTTATAAGTAACTTTGTACTATTTGCTCTATATCTGTAAAATTTATATACTAAACTTGCAAAACATACTTTTTAGGATATTCACTGGGTGAAAATGAAGGTTAGCCTTAAATCTGGGCTTATTTTTCAGAAGGAGCATCCCGCTAGATTATGAGCTTTTCCAGGGAGTACACTCTGTGTCATTCATGTCTATAACCCCAATTCTGAGCCTGACGACTGACCATCCATATTAAATACTCCATGAATTTTTGTTAACTAACTAAATGAAAGACAATTACATCATATCATCTGTCTGTCTAGGTACTGGTGCACACGGCCTGTTTTTGTATGCTCTGCAAGCTAAGAATGTTTTGTGCATTTTTTGAAGGGTCATAAAAATATCAAGAATATATGACAGAGACTACATGGCCTGCGAAGCCTAAAATATTTACTGTCTGGCCCTTTACAGAAAAATGTTTTCAGACCCATCTTTATTCTTAAATAAACTCCTGTTTTTACATACTTTATACCCATTTGTGGAGTAAGGCCATAGGGGTCATAGACTCTGTTAATTGCCAGTTCAAAATCATTCTCCTTCTTTCTCGTTAACAAAATCTCCATTGTGTTTGGTTTATAATATAACTACTGCTAGGGATAAAACGTGGTAGGTCAAAGCCACTTTGGGCAACACCATTGGTCTTTACTAGTAATTTTCCTGGAGTAGACATGTAGCTCAGTCCTGGAAGATGAAATGTAAGGGGAAATGACCAGGGAGATTTCTGAGAAGGCTTTTACTCCTCTTTTAAGGGCAAGCATATAGAAAAGAATATACATGTCCATTCTTTCCTGCTTGGGACTTAGTTATGTGCGGATGTGTTTTGCATCTCTGGAAGTCATCTTTTGACCATGAAGAGAAGTCAAAAAGGTTTCTAGTGACATCAACCTAACCATTCTATCACTGTTGTGCTGTTGGACTGACCCTGGAACCACCTACCTCCAGCTTTCTTACAATATAATAAAACATCAGGTCTTTATGGTTCAGGCCATTGTTAATCCTGTATTCTGATACTTGCTGCTTAAATATCCTAACTGATTCACTCTGGTTTTAGATCTATTTTAATAATGAGCTTGATCAAATTATTGAAATTTTGCCTGAAATGAGGAGCAGTCTCAAATGACTTGGAGTAATGAATGAAGTTGTAGTATTATTTATATAGGGATTAATATAGCCTGGTATTACATTATCTTGGAAATAGCCATAATGGTATGAGAAAGGTAACCACTTGGAAAGCAAAGTGAATTCAACTATTAAAAATCTATTTAATTTTCCTATCTGATTAAGAAGTAAGTGTATGTGGATGTTTTTGTGCGTTTGTGTATATGTTCTGTATTGTCAACCTTCAGTAACAAGATTCAGAATATAGATTAAATGTAGAGTTTATTCGGGCACAAAGCTTGAGGACAGCTAGCTGCACTGGAAGCAGATTCCAAAGAATAGAAGTCAGTGTTCTGAAGGGTAGAAGTTTGGGGCCATTTATACAGACGAGGTTTAGGGCAGTCTAACAGAATTTCACTGCCTTTCTGTAATGTATAAGGCTTAATACACAGTTACAATGCTCTGATTGGTCAAGGTGGTCTTTTTGTTTCCGGAAAGATATATTTAACATTCCACACTGCAGACGTGACAGTCATGGGGTCTTTTGAGCCATGTGGTCTGAGCTGGGTACAGGACAATAAAGGAGGCAGTTAATTGGTAAGAAAGGTCAGTGATTAGAAGGGGAGGAGGTCTGGTCTCCGGTCTCTTCTAGTCATGTACAGCACAAGAACACAGAGGAAGAGAGTTAATCTGTAATCAAAGAAGCAGGAGTTGCAACTATAGTCTATGTGACTGAGATCGCGGTCACAGCGCTCTCAAGGTTTAAAGTGTTTTGGGGGTTCCAACAGGCTTTTAAATTTTATTTATCTTCACAGTAGGAATGTAGAATGCATGCACTTCACTTGATTAGACATTGCTCAGAATATGTTAGACTAGGAATTAAGGGAAATAATGCCTTTTACCTGTCAGTAATGACGTTACAAATCCGTGCTCTAAAGTTTGCTCTTGAACCCCCACACTCCTCCCTCAATGCTTATTTCAGAATGGATAGAAACACAATATTATAGTGATATTATTTTACTTTATTTCTGTATTTTGACATCCCAGCGTGATAAATTGCATTTTTGCTGCCATCTGGGAGACTTCCCAGGGCTCCCAAGTGCAGAATAATGCTTCTGTTGACTCTAGGTTAGCTATGTTAACTATTGAAATCCTGCTAAAAAGTAACATTAGTTTAGTCTTATTGGATATTTTCTGAAACCTTTCAAATAACTTTATGATTGAGATTATTTTTTCCAATTGTGTGCATATTACCTTTCTATATAGGGTACAAGTAACACTTTGGATGGACACTCCACACACTCATCCACCTGTGACTTGTTTTGCCTTCTACTGTTGGTCAGTTTGCCTATGGAATGTCATGCCTTATTCTATCTCTGTACATTACTGCTAACTTTCACCTACCTGGCAGAGGGCTATAACTTCCTATATCTGTGAAGAGATGGCTCCTTGCTACCCACTAAGTTCGTTTCCTATAACAAATTAATAGAAAACTTTTATCTAAAGGGGAAAAAAGGGATACCTTTTATTTAATAAACGCTAACATGTTCATAGTGCTTTACAGTATAAAATATATACATACTTTTTATGCTCATGAAAGCTTCCTAAAGTCAATGAGTTATTGCTTTTTGTATCCATTTCATATTTTAAAAACAGGGGCTCAGAAAGTTTAGGACACTTGCTCAGGTCACTCTCCTTTGAAGAGGCAGGTTCTGGCCAGGTGTGGTGGCTCACGTCTGTGATCTTAGCACTCTGAGAGGCCGAGGCGGGAGGATTGTTTGAGCTCAGGGGTTTGAGACCAGCCTGAGCAACAGCGAGATCTGGTCTCTACAAACATAGAAAAAAGTAACCGGGCATGGTGGCGCATGCCTGTAGTCCCAGCTACTCGGGAGGCTGAGGCAGGAGGATCCCTTGAGCCCAGGAGTTTGAGGTTGCTGTGAGCTAGGCTGACACTACCATAGCACTCTAGCCCCGGGGAGAGAGCAAAACTCTTTCTCAAAAAAAAAAAAAAAAAAAAAGGCAGATTCTGGTTCTAAACCCAGGTCTCCTGAATTCTAGTTCTCTCTCAGAAGTAGGACATTTGAACTCTTTTTTGGGTATTGCCACCATGTTTTTGAATGACTTTTGAAAATAAGTCATTTTTGAAATAGCATTTTTGTTAGATGTGGCCAATTAGACTAGTTGACATCTGACATCTTCACTGAGATCAGTGAGCCTGTTTCAAATTTTTTGCATCAGTGTGTCTTTTAAAGAAGTATAGAAAAAAATACCACATATTAGGAATACATAGAAATATTTCGGCAATGTCTCAACAGTGTGAATACAATCAGTGTAATATATAACTACAGGTCTGTTGGTACAGTTTGTCAGATGTCAATGTCAATCAAAGATTATAATAAAAAGTCTAAAAATATGAAGTTCCCTGGTTAATTTACCGTGTTATCTCTCTTTGCCTGAGTTCTCAGCAGATGACAGGATTCTGTGTACCTGTCAGGCTTTACTGTGGCCCACACATGTGCAACATTCATTCCAGTTTAATTAACCTCAAGATTCTAGTTTATGAGGCAAAGCTGGGCTCCCTAATTATTTTCATAAACTAGTGATCTTCTAAGCCATGGGAGGCCAGGGCTAAATCTCACACATAAATAAACTTGGGTGCTAGAAAATTTAATGAACTATTTTTTTTTTTAAAGAACACCCATATTCTTTAATTTTTTTTGAATGGTGTTACAGTTAACTCTAGAAATGACTCAGAGGCTATTTTTTTTTTTTTGCACATCTATCAATCTCTATATATTTTTAGAATACATTAAAGAAAATATGCCCTAAGGTAATATTTTTCATCTTCATAATGTATGTGAAAAATTCTTGTTTTATCCTCTAAGGATAGTTAAAACTGGCAGTTGAATTCACTGTTACCCACACACTGGCCTTGACTAGGAAAGGCCCAGGATTATCTTCAGAATCAAGCCTTCATTATGGAGATAAAACGAAAGAGACTTTACCACTCTTTATATAATTAAATGCAATCATTATTACGAAAATTTTTCTGCACAGCTGTTAAGTTGAAAAAAAATTAGGCATTATCAGTAATCCCTTTATATCTTTGACATGATTCATAGCTCCTCATGTATTCCCTGGCCTGAAAATGAAACAGAATTTGAAACCTTCCATAGGTAAATAGTGCTTATTTGTTGCTTTACTATCAATTCTGTGTCTTGTCTTTTAATTCAGTGAACCATTCAAGTGCCATGTCTGGACAATTTATCCACTCAGTGACTCATAGTTAAAGGGTCAAGTGGCCAAGCAGGTCATAAAATAGTCCACTGAGTTTAGTCTCAAACTTTTAGACGACTGATGTAATACCCTCCAATTAGGCCACTGTAGGAACACCTGTGTTACCAGGGAGGTTATGCTGTGCTCCCAATCTCTCCATGGTTATGGACCTGGGGTGATGTGTTACTGAACCTACTTGACCATTCTGACAGAAATTCTCCAATTATATTAATTGGTATTAAAAATGTATTTTAATCTCCCTTGTCTAAATCTCAGATGGTTCTAACTTGGGCAAGGAAAATAGAGGTGCAATACATTGAGATCCTTAAAACCCCATGTATTAGTCCAAACTCAGTAATCCCCCAAAGGTCTGAGAATTTCCTTTTACAGTCCTATGGTAAGTGGCTCTATGTCCTTTTGGGGGAGATCAGAAAGAAGATTTGGCAGTATTGCAAGGTCTTTCCTTAAGGGATCTATTCTATGCTTTATCTGAGGGGACTCTTGGCCTTTTTTAAAAATTTTTTTGAGATGGAGTCTTGCTCTGTCACCTGGGTTAGAGTGCTCTAGCGCCAGCCTCGCTCACAGCAACCTCAAACTCCTGGGCTTAAGTGATCCTCCTGCCTCAGCCTCTTCAGTAACTGGGACTACAGACACGCGCCACCACACCCGGCTAATTTTTCTATTTTTAGTAGAGACGGGTCTTGCTCTTACTCAGGCTGGTCTTGAACTCCTGAGCTCAAATGATCTTCCCACCTCGTCTTCCCAGAGTGCTAGGATTACAGGCGTGAGCCAACGGCACCTGGCCAATTTGAGGGACTCTTGGTCTTGAGAGGTGATTTACGTCTAAGAATTAGAGAAGGGGGTTTTCTACTCCTTTCTGACATCAAAATCTGGCTTCTCCTTACAACACTTAAAGTCTTTGTTTATTCAGACAAAGTAGGACCCTTGTAGTCTGCCTATTTTTAGTCTAAAAGGCAGCATGGTTAATTAGCAACTACAAAAGATCCCTATGGGGAAAATTATTCTGATTTTCTTTCTATCTCTGCTGCCTATTTTTGTAATCATGAGCACCTTGTTTCTAACAGTTAAGTGCTTCCTTTTAGTCTTTTCCACTCTGGAATCCAATCATCCCCACTGAAATCAGTAAGCCTATTTCAAGAGCAGCATTTCTACCATCCTAGCTGGCCTACGAGGGACAGTCATTATTACACCTTTCAAGGGGCCATATGTATATTTTTATTAACATATGTATTTTTACATTTTTATTTGGATGTAATTTCAAACTTACAGCAAAGTTTGAACGAGCATATACAAAGAACAATGGTGCGCCCTTTACCCAGATTCATTTAACATTTCATTTTGCTGTATCATTTGGACTCTGTCTCAACATTTGAAAATAAGTTGTACACCTCTTGATCCTTCACCGCTAAATACTTCCTAAGAAAAAATATATATCCTCATGTAACAACTGTACATTTACAATTTTCAGTAAATTTGACATTAATTCAATACTTTTTATCTAATCTATCATCATATTCTGTTTTATCAATTGACCCAGTACTGTTCACTGCTGAATTTGTCTGTCTTCCAGAATAAAATGCACTTCAGAGCTAGGTATTGTGCTTACTTGTCATGTCTTTTTAGATCAGTCAGCATTTTTCATGCTTTCAAAATAGAAGCCCTCATCTTATTTATTTACTTTATGTATTTTTTGTATGTAAGTATATACATTATATACATAAGTACATATATTTTGCATATAAGTATATATAAGGATATATATTTTGATAGGAACTCACAGTTTCCCATTTTTCCTCCCCTTGGTTTATAATATATTTCTGTCATTATTTTGTTTACCAATTTATTTCTAAATTGCATAGGTGAGGCAGGGCACGGTGGCTCACGCCTGTAATCCTAGCACTCTGGGAGGCCAAGGCGGGCAGATCGCTCAAAGTCTGGAGTTCAAAACCAGCCTGAGCAAGAACGAGACCCCGTCTCTACTAAAAAATAGAAAGAAATTAATTGGCCAACTAAAAATATATATGGAAAAAATTAGCCAGTCATGGTGGCACATGCATGTAGTCCTAGTTACTCGGAAGGCTGAGGCAGAAGGATCGCTTGAGCCCAGGAGTTTGAGGTTGCTGTGAGCTAGGCTGATGCCACCACACTCTAGCCCAGGCAACAGAGTGAGACTCTTTCTCAAAAAAAATAAAATAAAAATAAAAATTAAAAATAAAAATAAATTGCCTAGGTAAAGGGAGGATCTTTTGAGACTCCTCAGCAGAAATTGCTATAGATTGAGTGATTTAGGGGCACATCAAATAAATTCATTCCATTCTTATCTTTCTAAGTTTTAAATTCCGTCTCTCATTATACTAAATAATGTTGGGCATCTTACCTTCATTCAGTGCAGACCACCATTGAGTTCAGGTTCCCGTCAACTAACCAAGCCAACATTTAATACCATAACGAGAAGCTTGAGTGGGCACATGGAGCCTATAGTCTCTGGTAGGCATACCTATATTGGTACAGTGGGTCTGATCTCTCCTTGTATTTCTTTTTCCCTTGTCTAGCCCTGTTAGAACTCATTCTCACACACATTCTTCAGCTTTCTGCTAATACGTTTATTAGCCAAATCATGGATCTGTTGGATACGAAACATGACTCTTTCCCTGTTAGACTCTGTTTGTTTCCCCAGGACAAGCTGAGATCTAACTCTTGCCACAGGTCTAGAGTCTCTGAGGTGCAATCGAAGCAGATTTGGGGGACGGGTGTTGTCATCTCTTCAGAAAGTGAAGATATTAGGGGGTCTGCAAACAAATCAGGGCTTGTTTTGTCAGAGAGGGGAGAGAGAACTGTTTCTGCTGGCGAAGAGACATTCACTGGTCTTCAGGGATGCAGAGCCGTCAGGTTTATCTGAATCCACCAAAGTATCTGCAGTCAGGATTCCACTTTCTCTTGGTAAATGCTCCAGCTATGACATAAGACGCATGGGAAGGCTTTGCCTCCAATTTATGTTGTGATTCAGCAAATCACAGGTGACAACTCTGTGTCTGATTTCTTGCTATGTCAGTTTTGTGACTGCAAGAGATCATGATAGATGTTCCCCAATCTTCTAACCATGTCTTGAGCTAATAATTTAAAATCCAGTGTTTGTCTTTCATGTTTTTTCTTCGAACGCTTTAGTGTGATAAGAAATAGTGAGAGCTCTGTATTTCTTATTCCCTCCATGATAGTCTAACACCATGGTCATTTGGTCTGTCCAAATCTTCCCTTCAATAGGCACTTCGGTTCAAGGGACCGAAGGTGATACTGTGAGTGACTCCATGTCATGGGTTATGTTTTCCAACTTTTAATGGCATCAGGATCATCCTTGTTTCACAGAACAGGTCTCACAACCACTTGCAAATTTCCATCTTTGGAGACTTACCTGCAACTAGTTCTAGTCCTACTGTGTCAGTCAAGACCAGATGTAAAAAACAGGGTCTACTGTAAATATTTTAAAGAAGATGAGGTTCAACACAGAGAATTATGGGCTCACACTAGGGAATACTGGGAGCTCTAGTCAAGCTACCAGAAATGACTTCCTCGATTGAGGTTCACGGGGTACCTATTCCACTGAAGCAATCACTGGGCTTGACAGTTCCTATGATACAGGACCAGGGGTCTGGTATCAAGAGCCTGGTGCCATGACTGCCTCTGATACAACTCCCACAAAAACAAAAGAAGCAAGGAAAATGACATTTAATGAATGAAGTAGTAAAATCTTCAAATTTCTGTGCTCTTGTTAGTCAGGAAAACATGAAAAAAGACAAGAAAATGGTTTGGGCTTCACATTCACTTTCCAAGTCTCCACTCAAGTGTATTTAATTTGAGGAACCTAAATTGCATCTAGAACCTTAGCTGCAATGGATAAATGTCGTTTATGATTTTCCCAAATCTCAATTGGAGATAGGTTGGAATCTAGGTGGAACAAACCAGTTGACAGTATTTAACATGGCCCATCAGGGAGAACTGCCACACTTAGACTCAGGCACAATCAAACCCACTCACAAATGTGTTGTTAACGAGAGTTGTAAGCAGTAAATATTTGGTTCATTTCTCATAGTGTATATTTATTTATAAATCATACCTCATAAAACTCATAAAATGTATAACTCTGACTCCCCCAGAATGAAGTTTATAATACTTATTTTCCTCTTTTGTTTTGTTCTTAAATCATGAAAATAAATGGCATCCATGGCTAAAGTGAACTGGATATTTAATTTTATACTCAATGGTACTGTATTTTTCTTTTCTAATAAAGGCTTGTTATATTAAAGTCAATTAATCAATAATTGCACAAGACTCATTAAGATATTTGCATTTTAGGCACAGCAAGACCAAGCTGATTTTTTAAACAGCGTGATGTGGAACATCCATCCAGTTCACCCCAGACTAAGAAAGAGTCTTATCTTCTCACCCAGGCAATTGGGCCAACCTGGGTATACCGGCCATATGACACACTCTTGACTGCTAACTGTGGGATGGCTAATTTCATGTATTTGTTAATATAGGTTCTGAGGTAAGGATATCTTCTTCTTCCTATTTTGTATTTTGTTGTTTTTATCAGCAACTATATTTTCCACTGAAGTAGAAATTCATAAGGAAAAAATGAAAAATATAACTGCAAGCTAATTGGCTTTGATGCTTTGGGGGATTCATTTTATTATGGAAGATTCAACTGAAAGATAAATGCACACACACAGCATGAAAAATATCGACCCCACGGAAACCACAGGAGAAAGTTCAATTGGCTTGCAAGGCTATCTGATTCAGAGGTGTAGAAACATAAACTAACTTTCATTGTGTTTGTTTTATTTATACTTGTGTATCTCTTCCAAGCAAAGACTTATTCATTATTTGAAAAAGAATTCAATGAAAGGGAGAAAAGGCTAAGATAAGAGAAGAAACTGTTTCTAAGACGTGTCTTCCTGAGACCTTACTTAAGGTTTTCATTGCATGGTAGATCATTGTGTTGAATTTTACATTTTAACTCGTGTTTGCAAACTTTTATTATTTAATATATTAAACTTCTTTAGTTCTTGCCTAAGAATACTTATTTCTCAAGCACTGATAAGAGAAGAATCTTCTCTGTCTGGGTAATAAAGACAATCAGGTGGCTACATGGTAGAGTCAAGTTTTCAACTATCACCTGGACCGAGGGGTAGGAGTTGCTGACACTTAAGAACACCTTTTCAAGGCAAATCCCTCCAACTGCTTCCGTAAGCCCACGCTGAAGTCATGAATACCAGTGACTTGACAGCGAAAATACATCTTCTCTTCTGACGGGGCATCTAGAAGATTCATTCCATTCCTCAAATCTCTATGAACGATGTGGATTGATCTTCAGATGAAATAACCCTAATAAAAATATGGTGCAAAGTTTTAAACATTATTTCACATGATATTTTCTCATTTACTGAAAATTTCCAACAATATCACAAAGCTACAGCTATAGGACCTCAACTGCAGATACAGAATATGATATATACAAAATGTCATTGTAATGAAGCACAAAAGGTATCTTATTTTTGCTGCAATAGAATTCATAGCTAAGGAGCAAATAACTATAGACTGTATTTCGAGTATGAAAGAGCTGGAGGACCAGTAGAGCTAAACTTTGTAGTTTGCTTTTGAAATTACAATGAAAAGAAATGTTTCAGCAAATTCAGTGCAATGACTATATTAGATGGCATGTTTGAAAAGACTTACAAGTATCCAAAGGATATACTCACGCAAGGCTCTAATAAGCGTAAAGGGTGCGGTAGAGCAGGAGAAAGAAATCACAGTCAATAATTAATTGTAAAGAGATCCAAATATTTTCAGACACAGTCTTCTAATGTCCTTCCTCAGTCAGAGAGGAGGTACGTTATCTTTGGATATGAATCATGAAGATACATGTGACGTATTTGAGTATTGGGGGAGCCCAAGCACAAGTTTACTGGGAGATTTATATAATCCCCAACCGTATAGGTAAAGCCAGGCCATATGACAGATCAAATCAGGTACAAACTATCAATCCGCACCTTCTTTACAAACCCTATAAAAACATATAAGCAAGCCCCCACTTCTACCATTGTGGAATACTTGCTTCTCTTAATTCCCAATAGATCTGTGTTTCTGGATTCCTGATTCCTGATCTGATTTCTATCCTCAAACACACTAACTCTTTTTTCTCACCAACACTGGCTATCAGCCTAAGTATAATGATTTGATAGAGAAAATAAGAAGACGAAAAACAGAAAACTTTATCGACACTTTTTCTGTCTGTACCTTGGTCTGTTTGTGTTGCCGTAACAAGATACCTGAAGCTGGTTAATTTATAAAGATCAAAAATTTATTGGCTTATGGTCCTGGAGGTTGGGAAGCCCAAGACGCAGAGACCTACACCTGGGGAGGGCCTTGTTGCTGCATCATTTCATGTCAGAAGGTGGACAGACAAGAGAGAGCAGGAGGGGGCCAACCTCTCCCTTTTGTAACAGCACCAGCCCTGCCCACGAGGGCGCAGCCCTCATGGCTAATCACCTCTTAAAGGCCCCTCCCTTTAAAACCGTTACAATGGCAATTAGCACATTAACTGCCACGTGAGTTGCATTTAACTCACTAGTTTTGAGTTAGTTTTTAATTAACTAGTTAAAACTAGTTAAATAGTATTTAACCTACTAGCTTTGAGCCCTGGGCATCATGAAATGTATGCAACTCACTTCTCTCTTTACCTTGGGAACTGCTCGAACTATTTTTCAAGTTGCATATAATTCATGCAGAGGAAACAAAAAGTAACAAATTTTTTCATTAAATTAGAAAGGATCATTTTTTTTTCAAAGTTAGCCTTCTATTTTTGTGATAAAACACCATGGCCCCAGGGAAACATTTTTTTTTACCCTATTGTGGCAGTCAATGTGTTCAGTTTTAACCTGAGTTTTGGAGGGACAAACATTCAAACCATAGCGATCCGAAAGATTGTTTTTTATGTTATATTTGGTGGGTCATTTGTAAGTTCAAATTCATAGGATGGGAATTTGGTGCTAAGGAATTTAAAATGGGTTACTTGGGAAGGAGGCGAGTGAATCATTGCTTTAAATTGTTTTTAGATGTGAAATATTCCTTGTAAATTCATCAATTCTATATAGAAATAAGCTTATGGGTTAATGGCATTCGCTGTGAAGATTCTATATGCATTTTCCATTGTTATATTTACAACTTTTGGAGAAAGCATACGAGATCTTATTGGTAATATTAGAGCCCTTAATCTTAAATGTAGACAGCCTGTGCCACCATTTGCCACATTACATGTGCGAATACATTTTATTATAATGTCATTGTGGTTGTCTGGGTTAGAACAGGGCTTTCCTGTCATTACAGCAGCCCTCAACACTTGCCGTAGCGTGGATGGCTGATTCTCTCCCGCTTGCCTTTCTTGCAAAGGGTAATTTGACTGAGTCTATTGACCCAGGGCTTCATTTTTGAAGTTGCCAGAATGAACCTCATTGGCTTTTTCAGCATGTTTAATGTCCTAGTGAGGTTAATATCTCCCAAATGTATTCTATAGAAATCAGTTTCTGGAATGAAGACTTTCTCATTTTAATCAGGATACATAATAATAACAAAACTGACATTTATTAAGTACTTACCATGTGCCAAGTTCTGTACTAAAAAATCTACATGTATTGACTCATTTCGTCCTTAATAATTTTTATGAGGCAAAAACTACTGTTATCCCCATCTTACAGACGTGGAAACTGAAACAGGGAAAGGTTTAGTAATTTGCCCAAATGCACATAGGAGGAAAAGGACGAACTGGTATTTAAACAGGTGTATTAGTGAGAAGGTCCCAGAGTTAACATAAAGTGAAATGGAACAAGGCAGGAAAAGCCATAATGACTATGAAAAAAAGCTTTCATTCACCGTTGCTCTTCATACACAGTGCCTCTTAGAACGTGCATTCTGAGTAACATCCATTACTACCAGGTGCACTTCGGGAGATGCTTCATTAGTTTAGTTAGATTCTCTGTGGCTGTGCTTCCAGGCCCAAGATCAGCGTGGAAGTTCCAGAGTCCTTTAGGAAACTGAGCAAATAGGTCTGAAATTTTCCAGGGAGGCGTTTCAAGATATCCCGTCACATTCACTTTAGAAATCCACAAAGAGTTGGGAACAAGCCAAAGGTTTCTCATTTAATTCCCGCTGTTACCGAGGGTGTGTTCGACAAAGGTAGGAGGTTTTGTTTGTTTTATTCCGGTCTATTTCTCTGACAGTTACAATGTCCAGAGTATAGTGGGTGTGGAACAGAATTTGATGCTTAAGCGGATGAAATAGCTATCATGGATCCTAACCTGACTACATGCCAGATTTGTTGTAAACCCTGAAGTTCAGGAGACGAGACTGGCGAGGGAGAATGGAAAGCGATTCCAGAGATCTGTCCTGTGTGGCCCTGTCCCTCTTGTTTCTCACCCTTATTCTTATTTTACAAAATTAAGATCCATGTCCTAGTGGACTGGAAGAGGTCCTTCATTTGGTACCCAGTTTTCTATGAGGACAAGGAAAAGAGTTTTATTCATGAATTCAGTTAATGAATACTTTTTGAAGGCTACTATGTGGTATTGTTGATAGAAGGTACTAAAAGGTAACTTTTCCAAAGCTATAAAATATGTGTATTTATATATCATATATATAAACATGATATGTATATATACTCATTGAACTGTCACCACGTTTTATGTATGAGGAAACCAAGGACACACGGCTAGCAGCTGGCTGAGCTGGGATCATGAACCTAATTAGCCATTCTTTAAAACCAAGTTTTAGCAGGTAAACTATGATCCCTACTCCAACTTCAAATATTAATAGAAATAGAAGACACCTAATGGCACCAATGCCTCCCCAAAATTGTAAATGTGCTAAGTGCTGTGAAGGAACAGCAGAGGGTGTGATGAGGGGGTGTAACGGCCAGTGTCAGAGCAGGACTCTGAGAAAATGGCATTCAAGCCGGCACCTGGTAGGGGAGTAGTGGTTAGCCCGGAAGGAGTGGGGAAGACATTCTAGGTAAAGGCAGCCGTGTGCCCCGGCCGAGGCAGGGCAGGCACAGCCTTATGTTGTTTAAAGAACTGAAAGAAAAGCATCCTAATGTGAGCTTAGGAGTTGGAAGCTGGGCCGGGAAAAGGAATGCAGGACACCTGACGTGCTTCACAGTACTGATGATAAAAGTTACTAGAAGTAACTTTTCCAAAGCTACACAATGCTCATTGTAGCTTTGTGTCCTTATTATGTAAATATTAAATAACATTAATATATTTAGATATTTAGACAATATTTGCTATAAGGACTACTGATCCAGCAAAATGCAAAACGTAAACTACTACGATTATTAACACAAAATTCTACAGTAGAATTAATAAACTGATTCAGGTTTACTGTTTCATCTGCATTTTACAATATTGTGGATTAAAAGGCAAAAAGAAAAAAAGCCAGCCTTTTTGTGCAATTCAGCAAGAAGAATGCTTATATTGTCCTGTATAACGAAGAGCTAAGGCTAACAGGTTTGCACCGATAATGCACGTGCTTTGCAAAACCACCACCTAGAAAAAGAACGTAGCTACCTTTAGGGTGCTTGACGTTTGTATCTCATACAAACAAGCTGTCTTTTGGAATCAGAAGTAAGATCCATGGCCTGTAGCACTGGTTAAAAGCAGGCGCTGTTGCTCTCACAATGCGTGTTTCTCTTCCCGGGCTGCTTGGAGATTGGCAGGAAGGGCTGGAAAGACGCGGGGCAGGCTCGCGGTGCGGCAGCGCCCCCAGGAGGGCAACGGCAGAACAGCAGGAGGCCGGCGAGAAACCGGGTGCCCCGACGCAGAGGCGAGGAGAGCCTGCCCAAAGCACGGCGGCGACGGGTTAGACAGCAAGAGAAATGGGTGGTGCAGAGTCAGTTAATGATTCTAGCGGCTTTGACCGCTGAGAGTGTTACAAGTGGTAGGGAAGCGGGTGGCACGTGTGAATGGTCTTTTGATAGCAGCGAAATCTTCGGCTTGAAAGATTGGAATGTTCTTGCCTTTCAGGACACACTGAAATATTTAGATTTTGTGATTGTAAGGCATTAATGCCAGTTTTCCAAACGCTATAGTATTGAATCTGCTGCCTGTCAAATTTGAGAATACAAAAGAAACCAATGAGTATAGCTTGGAATATGGGCTAGTGGATTCTATTGTTGCAGTGAAAGGCTGTCCTGTTGGTTAATTTACTATTGATAAATTTTGGATACAGCCAAATTATCACTGGACTGTCAGTAAATTGTATAGGAGATTGTTCCTTCACATTTTATTACTTTTAGAGCAGTCATTGATTTGGTTAATTTGTAGCTTGTGTTAGAATAAAAAGAAAAAAAATGGTTTAGAATGTTTTGAAAGGATTGGCTTTGGGTAGAGAGTTAGATACCTGCACTTGGTCAGGCTACTGCAGAATGAGGAGACCTGTGGTGTTAATAACAACCGCACTGAAGCCATCGGAGGTAGGGCTGTGGGTCATTACCGTGTGCCAGGCATTGTGCATAAACACGAGGATTATTCCATTTAACCCTTACATAGCCTGATGAAGTAGATGTTCCTGTTATCTACATTTAACACTCAGGGGATTTGAGGTTGGGGTGCGATTAACCCCATTGCCCAAAGTCCCACAACTAGTAAGTGCGTATTTGACATTTCTCACCCAATAAATAATTAGATAATGGGAGATTTTCGGAAAGAAATAATTAAAACTATTAGGGCTTGAATACACACAAATAGATATTAGTAAAGGTGCAGAGATGCCGGTCACAGGCATTCTAATGGGACTCGATAACCGTGACCCTCGCTGCTCTCTGGGCACTTTGTTTTATTGCTGTTACAAACCACCAACTTTTTCCTGATAATGCTCCTTGCGGAAAGAAGTTTTCCGAGTATTGTAATGATTAGACATGAACCTGAAAGGTTAAACTGTCTATCAGGAACACTCTCCTGGTTTTCAAAAAAGAGGTCTTTTAAGCTGTTTGTACACACATCATTCCGCCAAGAGCAAGACATCAGAAATTCCTAGCAGGAGGCAAAGGGGAGGTCAGATTACTGCAGTCAGTGGGCACTCAATGAAAGGAAGCTTATAGGATTAAAAAAAACAGACACCAAAACCCAAAAGACAAAAAAGCAAAAAAAGGCTTTGCCTCCTTTCTTTCGTAATAAAACGCTGACACAGCCTTAATTATAGTGTTATAAACAGTGCTGTTGGACCACTGCTTCACCGTATGGGACCGAGAACTATAAATATGTTAGATATTGGTTCTCAGGAAAGGAAAATACGGAATATATCCTTTGTACGAGTCATATTTTTGTGAGGCTGCTGCAGAGTAGCTGAGTGTTGAATCAAATCGCGAATTCTCAAGGCCGTCATCATCAGAGTAGGTAAAGTATATATTTGCTCAGGGAAACATCTGTTAAGGAATTTCTCTGGAGTCTCATCAGTAGTTGGCAAGCTTTACTGCTTTAGCTATGTTTTCATTATTGGCCTGTCTGCAGAATAGTTTATGCCGGTTGTCCTTCTATCATTAATTCACCAGTAAAGAAATAACCTTTTTAATGGCCTGCCTTTGTTGATAATGCTCACAACAAAATTTAAATTAAACGAGTCACCCAGTGATTTGTGTTTTATTCAGTTGTGTTCTTGAATTTAATATACATGCAAAGAGCTTTGAAAAGGATAAAAAATAGTAAGTTTTGAAATAAGTGTGAATCAACCACGGCATTTACATGTACAGTTCAGCTACTTTGAGAATATCACAGAGGCTGTGTCTTTCCTTTATGTTTGGTTCATGGTGGCCATTCCATCATTTCTAATACTTCTCGGTGAAATTATCAAAATCGGTTAATTTATAGACATAGAAAAATCTTTTTTAGTCTAACCAGAGGCAGCTTCCAGCAAAACATACTTTCATCCAACTATCAAGTTAGCAATTAGAAATAAAGCATTTTCTGGGAAAGAAGAGAAGAAAACTATTATAGAAAACCATCTTCTTTGACACAGTTGTCTCGTAGGTATGTGCTACTGGTGACATAAACAGACTGTATCATAAGCTTTTTGGGATATAGTTAACATTAAAACAAACTGACAAGCATCATCTTACTTTCATTCTAGATTTCCATTTGGTGTTTTCTATATGTCGTATAGTCAATAAAAAGCTATCTTGATAAATGCATTAACATATTGTTGCATAATGTTTTACAGTTACCTTGGAAGTGAATTATTTTTGGTATGGCACTTGCTAATATCGCAATCTGTATGTCCCATATGATTACTAATATGGAATAATAAAAGATTATAGCTTTTTCTAACATTTTCTCTACTCAAAATATTGACATGACTTGGCCAAAAGTAAGCATGGATAATAACGAAATGAATATTTTTGTTGTGTGCAAGATCAACCTGCAGTTGTTGATTAAGTTGCAGTAATTGTTTAGGTCATCCATCTCTGGCAAGAACCTTTCAGAGTGCTTGATGATATCGCAAGTCTCAAGCTGTGCTGCATTAAAAAATGATGAATCTCTGTCCAGGTAAAGCTTTGCCCTTTGGCTGTCATGATGTATCCCCACTTTGTTTACAAATGGGCATTCACCATGCTAAATGGCAACAGGGTGCATGAGATTTTATAAATATGAAGTGTTGGCACTGGCTAATATAGAAACTTGCAGTTAAGAGTACAAGTGGAAGTCTAGGGAAAATAATAATATTTAATAGTTACTTGTAAAATAAGTGATTTTGATAAATTGAAATTATTGTGATCCAGATGTTTAAACAATTAAAATTATTTTTTAAAAAATAACATGCTCTTCATAGAATAACAATTTTAACCTTTAATTTTCACTCAAAAAAGTATACATTTTTTACCTAAACATAAATTTACAACATAATACATAAATTTGATGATTTGTAAATTTCAAAGGAATCACTTTTCCGGATTTGCTGTTAGATTCATTAAGCTATCAGCCACATTTTGTCCAAGTTATTGTAGTTTCAGACAAGAGTCTTTTTTTTTTTAGACAGGTTCTTGCCCTATCACCCAGGCTGGAGTGCAGTGGCACAATCATAGCATAGCTTACTGTAGCCTCAAACTCTCATGCTCAAGGGATCCTCCTGCCTCAGCCTCTGAGTAGTTGGGACTACAGACATGTGTCACCATGCCTGGCTAATTAAAAATTATTTTTTGTAGAGATGGGGTCTCACTATGTTGCCCAGGCTGGCCTTGAACTCGTGGCCTCAAGTCATCTTCCCACCTTGGCTTCCCAAAGTGCTGGGATTACAGGTAAGAGCCACCACACCCAACCAAGAGTCTTTTATTTTTGCTAGGAAATTTGTTTTCTGAATACAACAACATGGAAATTACTTTCTTTATCTCCTCTTTTACTGATTGGTTCATAAAGCAGCTATGTGTTACTCCTATGTATCCTTCCTTATTAATCAAAGGTGACATTTTACAGATATGTAGGAGAAAAATTATACAGTAATTGCTATAACTCCTTTTTTTTTTTTTTCACTTAAGTATTTTGTCCTGCATCTGTGTTTTCAATAACAATAACAGTGACATTAGTTCTGGCTCAATTTTTTTTTTATTTGATAAACGTGGTAAAAGCCTTATTTTTATCAGCAAATTTTTCAAATAACCAGAAAAGTATGGAAACAAGGTAATCTTTTACACAAGAAAACACTGCATAGCTTTATCCAATATTTATCAAATTGTTAATTTGAAGTATTCAATTTTTCTCATGATATAAAATATTACAGACAGAGCTGTAGAACCTGGCTACCCTTCCCTGACGACCTCCTTTTCCCATTCCTACCCTGCTCATTAGAGTATTTATTAATTTCATGGATGAATTTATACTATTGCTGTATAATTTATCCATAATACAACGTAATGTTTTGTATATTTTTGGTGTTTATGAAAATTACAGGAGAATATGCACACCATTGTTTAACTTGCATTTGTTTGTTCAGTATTCTAGTTTTGAGTTTTCACCATGTTAATGCATGTATCTCTGGTTCAGCTCTTTTAAGTGCTGTATGTTAGAGTACTGATGCGGCACACCACAGTTTGTTGTCCATTCTTTTTTTTCTGATGAGCAATTAGGCCTGTGTCCAACGCTTTGCTATTATAAACACAATATGTTAACATCCCACCGCCTGTCTGCTTAAGCACGTGTGCTAGAAGATACTTATCTGAGAGTCTGGATGCTGTACCCACCTACAGCTTTACCGGGATATTGCCATAGTGCCCTCCAGGGTATTTTTTACAACTATGCTTTCAGCATGTATACAAGTTCCCTCTTTTCCCACAACCTCGTCAATGTGCATACTATAGAACATTTCCAGTTCTTGTCAATCTGATGCATATGAAATGGCATTTCACCATTGTTTTATTTTTCATTTCTCTACTTAGAAATGAGGTTGAGTATCTTTTCATATATTTATTAGACATTTGGTTTCATCACTCGATTGCCTATTCATATGCTTTTTCTTTTTTTACTGTTTGCCTGTTTTCTTATTATTAATAATTAGTAGGAGTTCATTATATGTTCCTGTAACTAGTTCCTTTTCTTGTTACATGAATTGCAAGTAGCTTCTCCAGTGGGTGACTGGTCTTTATAGTTGTGTACGGTCTTGAGTTGAAGAGTTAAAAATTCCGTGCATTCAAATTCATCGATCTTTTCTGTTTTAAGCTTTTTGAATCATGTTTAGTATCATAAAGATATTCTACTATGTTTTCTTTTAAAAGGTTTACAGATTAGATGTTTAATTCACTTAGAATGGATTGTAAGGTAGATTTCTAATTTTATTTTTATTAAGCATAAAATTTTAATTTTATTTTTACAACATATTTTATGAAGTTCTCATAGTAGCGTTTATTGGAAAGTGTACTTTTCACTTATTTTTCATGTCTCCGGTGTCATGTACCAAGTTTTCCTCTCAATTTGATTGCGCTGTCTAATTTGTATCTGTATATTAAGGCTTGGTATCCATTAAGACAAGACCATAGAGCCATGGCAAAGTCATGCAGTACCATTGTTCAAATTAGAAAGAGATTCCCTTTTTTCAAGATAGCCTTCTATTGTGTTCTTTATTATTATTTTTTTTTTTACTTATTTTTGTCTCATTTCTCTCCAATGTGAATTTTAGGATAAGACTGTAAAGTTTTTAAATAGTTCTGTGGAATTTTGCTTGCAATTGAATTGAAATTATGAATTAATTTGGAAAGTGATATTTTCGTAATATTGTAACACACCATCCATGAGTATGATTTATTTCCATCTACTTAGGTCCTTATTTATACTATTCAACATGTCATGGTAATTTCTGTTATATTTATTCCTAGTTATTAAAGTTGCACGGAGATTTTATTTGGCTTTGATAGTGGGCCAAACCAGCTATTCTGTACGGCCTCATCTTAAAAATGAATGTGTAGTTAAAGGCACAGATATACCGTGTGGTGGCGGTACAAGCAACCTAGCAGCTGAAAGTATGGAGAAATAATTTTTCTTGCATTATGAAATAAAAAATAATTTTGACAGCACGCATTGTAAATTATAATAAAATTTATATTTTTATGAAGTTTCAGATTTATTCACATTGTATTCTAAAAGTTCATCGTGGTAGTCATATTAGTCTTTGTCTTAATGAGGCAATATATTGATTTTCTCATTTGGGCACTTGGCCTTTGATCAAAATATGCATATGGTGCCCCTCTATTAGGTCCTCTAATGAATGGACTGTTACGGTTAATATAATTTTATTTTTTTCAATTACATTTCTATTAGCTTTTTATTAGGATGGCATTGAGTCATATGTTGATCTTTTATCTGTCAAATTTAATTGGACATAGCCTATTATTTATCATGTATTAAAAATATAAAAATACAGTGTATTGAATTCAATTTACTAATATTTTATTTAGAATTTCTCCATCTATGTTTACAAAGTAGCTTTGTCTAAAGTGATTTCTATTTCTGTATTGCCCTTGTCTAGTTTGAATATCAAGTTAATATTGGCCTAACAGTATTTGTGGAGAATCTTTCACTCTTTTTTGATTCCCTAAAACACTTGGTGTAGATTACAAATTATTTGTGGTTTTGAGGGGAACAAGGCAAAAATTTTGATGACCTTGGTGTTGTTAATGGCTGTTGTACATTCACTACCCTTTTCAATTTCAGACAGAAAAAGTTGTCTAGAAAATTATCACTTTTATTTAGGTTTTCAAGTATATTCCCAAAAAAGTTGCTCCTAACATTCACTTACAGTTTTAAAAAAAAATCTTACTGTATCTGCAGTTATGTTCCCTTTTATTCCCAATAATAATTTAGTCTATCTCTCCTTCTTTAATAAGTATGGCTGGAAAAAAATTTATTTTACTTCTCAAAAATCCTGATAATGGCTTTATTGATTGTTTTCAGCCCATGTATTCTCTGACATTATTCTGTACAATTAGTTGAGATGTTTTATTGTAACAGTATGAGATGAAACATCGCACGTATACTTACATATTATATTACATGTGCAAGGAGACATGAAATGTATCCTTGAAAAGAAGTTTACAAATCCATTCTCACGGTTCCTTGGAGAAGTGGCTGATCCAGGGCTGGGGCAGGGAAAATAAAAGATGAGCCTGGGGGTAGATTTGGGAAAATCGACATCTTTCGTCTTTTGGATGAGTCCTGTCATCCAAAAGCATGGTTGTGGTAGGTCGATGACATCAGTGGCACCAACTCCTCCCTCGTCCCTGTAGCCACACTCCTTGCCATGTGACTCTGCAGCTTCTCTCCCGAGCTGGAGTGTAGTTTGCTGCCCACATAAATTGCATTTACTGGGACGCTGGCCGACTTGCTCCAGAAGACCAAATTGCACTCACGCGTTTCCGCTTTCCTTCTAGCTCCTTTCCCTCTGCCCTGAGGACGCGCTCAGGCTAGCCCGGTGAAGCCGTTTATTTTGATTTAACATTCATTAGATTTATTTCTAAGTACTTGATTTTTTATGCTATATATGTTATTTTAGAAAATTCCATTCTCTATTGTTTGTTCCTGTTTTATAGAAATACAGTTGATGATTTTGCATCAACTTTGTTCATTTTGTACTTTTAATCTGAGGACTCCTGTTTTTTCCTTTCGATGCTGCAACATTCTGGCCTCTCTAAACATGAGGTCTTAACCATTCTCTCTCGTCTCCTCTTCAGAAAACCTAATTAGATACGTGCCATCTTTTAACAGTCCATCTTTTGTGCCCTTTAGCTGTTCTCACATGTCTGTAACCTGTTTTTCTCTCTATGCTCCCAATCCGTGTGAATTCTTTAGTAGGTGTTTTCGGTTCATAAAAATCTCTATTTAATGGGAGTTTTGCCTAGTCTATTCAGATTTAAAGCTTTCGTTGATAATACTTTTTATTTTCAGGATTTTTGCCTATTCTTGTTTCAGTTATACCAGTTTTTGATTCATAATTTCTTAACTATGTTTTCTGTTTCTATCTATTCTTTTTTTTGTTGTTCTGCCCTCTTTTGATTAATAATTTATTGCTTTTACTTCTAAAACAATGCCCTTGTTTATTTATTTGAGCATGCTAAACACGCACACCCAATTTAATGCTGGGTCCACGTTCTGTGACTCTGTCTTCTTGCCACCCTCCCAGTCCCCTCTCTACCCTTCTGCCCCACTGTGTGCCCCACGGCAACTGACTGAGCAGCTCCCTGCCCTCTGCTTCCTCTTGGGTTCACCAGTGGCAACAGAAGATCCGAGGATGGGAGGAAAGTGAAATTCGTATATTTATTCCCCTGGACCCCTGTAGGTTGATTGAAATCCCTCTACTCAAATCCATAGCTCTTTCTGAGCAACGCTCTCCACACCGTCTGAACACAGGGACTGGTTAAGCCGTCCCTCTGGAGGTCTGGAAGACACTCTTTGGAGTGTGTCGTGAAGAAATGAGTCAGGACATCTCTAAGCCGTACTTTCTGCCTGGGAGTCCCGTCTCTCTCTCTTCTCCTGTGACAACCCTACACACTTCATGGTCTAGCTTAAATTCTATTTTCCTCTTAATTATTTTTGTCTCCTCATGGAGTCACAAGGTATCTATCATAAATCATGGAATCTAAGCCCTGTGTTTGACAAACGGGGAAAAAGAGACTAAGAAAGTTGGATCAGGGTTACTAAATTTAATTAGTTTTATGTGGCATTTCATATTCTGTCCTGACTTTACTGACTTCTGAAATTTAATTTCAGCATACTTGCATTATACTATGATTGCATTAAATATTGCTTGCAGTAACTGTTGATTAAGGTTTAGAAATTTTTTGTGTGTGTTGACTATGTTTTTTGATATTATGCAACTTTCTAATTCTGAAAGGAAGTGCTGAAGTACACCATATATTAATGTTGGTAGTAAAGTTAATCCTCATTTGAGAACATTAAGACAGTAGAGTGAATGGACATCATTCTCAAAATAAGTTTAAAGTGCTTTTGTAAATATGAGGTGTTAATAGTTGTTATATACCTGCATTGCATTGTTTGAGTTTGATACAATAATCTGGCATAAAGTACTGTAACATCCAATTTAAGAGGAAAAACTCAGGTAAAATATATTCCATCTCTAAAGACTTAGTTTACATTATTCATCACTAGTCTTTCTAAAATAATAAATAATATGGCATAGTCTTTATGAAGACTAAAAAGATTAAAATGACTGAAAAATGAGCATTTTTTTACATTAGGATGTATAAAGGTTTATGCCTAAGCATCTTGAAATGCTGACAAAGAAACTTCTTTTTGGCAAGAAAAAGTGCTGTATGGTAATTTTTACATTTTTAAAGAACGAGTAAGAAGTAAGGACTTTAAAAATTTAAATCTCATCAGACTAGCATAGAAATTTAGAGCTCAAAGGGACCTTAGAAATAATCAAATCCAATCCCTTCACAAGTAATGAAACTGAATTCTGAGGAAGTTAACTAACTTCTCTTAGAAAACACAGCAAATTAGCCAGAATCAGAACTACATCGGAGGTCTGCTGTTCCCTGTCAAGTATGGTTTCCAAGAAACGAGGCTGTCGTCTCTCCAGACATCGTGTTTGCTGAGAATGTATTTTAAAGAATATGAGGTGGTTATTTTTACTACAAGATTCATTCTACAGGAAAGTTTATGGATCCTTTGCTTAGTTTGTGGAATGGAATAGAGTGTCTGGAATCTACTTCATCATTGCTAAAGGCTGAATGAACTATTTAGAGCTGCCATTTCTTGGAGATAAAAGGAGAAAGGATTATTAACTAAACACTCTGGCATGTCTACCACTTTTTACTTTAGTGGTAATAACCCCTTTCTCTCTGTCATTTGACTGCCATCATCTGCCTATGCAGAATGTTTCATCCTGGGAGGGCTTATTCATTCAACAAGATTTTAAGCATTTGCTACTAACCGGCCACTGTGGTAGGCACCGGCGTACCCAGCGAACCCGATGGAGCGCTCCGTGGCATCTTGCAGCACACGTCTCACGGTCAAATAACCTTGGCATGTTCTTTAAAACACATTTGCTGCAAACATAACGTGTGGGGACACAGAGTAATCAATAGGGTCAAAAGGCACAAAGATCTTAAGTGAGACTGGGGAAGTATTGATTAGTTGAGCAAAATGAAAGCCATTGATGACTTGAGTGATTTGAAGAGTGAAGTAAAAATCTGGAATAACTTCTGAGGAAATGACAAAGCCAGCATTGAGTACCCGGTGGCGGATAGACACCGAAGCTGGAAGGCAGTTGACAGTTTTGCAAGAAGTAAAGTGGCCCAGGGATTGGAGGCGTCACCGAAGAAGAGCAGCTGAAATAGCCGTAAGAAAGTGAGTGATCTGGAAGGACTGATTTGGTCAGAAGTACCATTCTGGAGTTTGGATTTCAGAGATGATACAGTGCAAGGGATGTATGAGTCAGGGTTCTCCAGAGTAACAAAAACAATAGGGTATCTGTCTCTGTCTGTCTATCTATCTGATATCTAGAGAGACAAGGGGCAGAGAGAGAGAGGCTGACTACGTGCAGTGGACTGAATTGTGTCCACCCCCCGCTTGCCCCCATCCCCAATTCAGACGTTGAAGCCCTAACCCCCATGAGATGGTATTGTAGATGGGGCCTTTGGGGGGTAATTGTATTAAGGTGAAATCATGAGAGAGAGGCCCTCAGGATGAGATTAGTGCTCTTGTAATAAGAAGCACCAGAGAACTTGCTCTTTCTTTCTGTCCTCCATGTGAGGATTCAGTGAGAAGGCGGGCGGCATCTGCAAGCCCTGAAGAGAGCCCTCGCCGAGAACTGAACTCTGTCAAAACCTTGATCTTGGACTTTCCAGCCTCTAGAACTATGAAAAAACAAACTTCTGTTGTTTAAGCCACTGAGTCTATGGCGTTTTTACTGGCAGCCTTAGAAGAGTAACGTACATGCGCGCACGTGTGCACACACACATACACAGATTAAGGAATTGGTTTCTGTGACTGTAGGATCTTGCAAGTCTGAAATCTGTTAGGGCAGGCTAGCAGGCTGGAAACTAAGGTGATGATTGATGTTGCAATCTTGAGTTTGAGATCTGTAGGGCAGGGAACTGGGCTAGAAACTCAGGAGGGATTTGATGCTGCAGTCTTGAGGCAGAGTCCTGGGATGGGTTATAGAAATGAAGACAAAATACCTGCCTTTGAAGTAGGCTACTGGTTGATTCATGCACAGAAGTCACCTATTTGGTGCTGGCACTAGGTATGTGATGTAACTAATATTCTTAGAACACATTCAGAATCTTTTTGCATTTTTTCTCTCTGATAGCCCAAATGTAACGTGAAGATTACATAGCTGGTGATATTTCCAATGTGTTTTCAGCTTACTAGCTTTGCTATCATTTTTCATTTGCAATTCTAATATTTAATATTTTAACATAACTTTTTCAATGTGGACTAACAGTAGATTCTTTTCTTAAAAACACATTTATTACCGCCATTACTACTATTTATTTCAACTGTATTGAGTGGTTAGGAAATACTATCGTTGTCTTACATGTGGTTAGCTTCTTGTTCCAATTGTCTACTTCTGATTTTAAAGAGGATTTGGCTTTATTATCTATATCACAAAATCTAAAAGACAAAAGCAACGCACAGATGGTTATGCAGAGGGAGCCCCTGCTTTGAATTTGCAAATTCATAGATACAGCGTATGCATCTATTTTCAGCTTGAACATAATTAAGCTCAGTGGAAACCATTCATTTGTATCGGATTACAGTAACTGTTCTAGATTTAAATACAAAAAGACTGCTAGATCTGATCCCAGGTTTACAATAGCCTTACTTGAGAAAAATATAATAGTTAATCCAAGAGAAATAAAAACTGAGTGTGTAAATCTTAGCTATAACAAAAATATAAAGTTTAATTGTTTTTAGAGCATTTAAAAAATGCATTGTTACTATTAAAATGGTGGCACTTTTATACAGTATATATTTTTGTGTGCGTGATTAGGTTTTTTTTTTTATTCTTTTGCTTCCTCTGCTCAGAATAACTTGAAGGTTTTCCCCTCATTTACTATCAGATCTTTTTTAAAGCTTTTTTTAAATTTTAAAATATTAAGGGGGCGCAAATGTTTTTGTTACATGGATAGCTTTTACAGTGCTTAAGTATTAGTATATGTTTTAATAAAATATAACAATTCAACCAATAAACAGTGCCTTCCAATCAGCTCTATACTTGAAACAATTCAGTTAGCCTTTGTATGACAGACACTTTTTCACTTTACAGATTGTCTTATAAATACCGGCTTAAAAGTTCATGAAATCAGAAGATTTGTTTTAGACCTGCCTACTGAATATTACATCATAAGCTAACACTTACTCAAAGAAAAAGAAATAATTGTTCAAAGACTGGTTATAAATGGACTTTTTAATAAAAACCTGTTATTTATTTGTTTTTAATTTCAAAGTAAATGAACTTTAAGGGGAAGCAACTGCACTTGAATGTTTATTGCAGCACAACTCACAATTGCAAAGATGTGAACCCAACCAGGGGGCCCATCAATACATGAGTGGATTAGTAAAATGTGGTATATGTATACCATGGAATACTATTCAGCCACGAACAAGGATGACGTAATGCCTTTTGTAACAATTTGGATGGAACTGCAGACCATTATCGTGAGTGGAATATCTAAAGAATGGAAAAACAACAAATATCACATGAACTCACTATTAATCTGGAACTAACCGATGAGCACACATGTGCACAGAGGGAAGGAAATCTCAACAGAAATCAAGCAGGGGGGAGGGGGAGGAGCGGGTAAGGTGAAAACTTATCTATCAGGTACAGCAAACACTATCCGGGTGTCGGGCACACTTATAGCTGTGTCTCAAGCATTATAGAAGCGATTCATGTAACCAAAAATACTTGTACTCCCATAGTACTTTGAAATAAAAAAAATTCATCAAACTATAAAAAAATAAATAAAAGGAAACAAGAGGGAATTCCGTATCATCGCATCTCTTTACGTGCAGCATGTTTAACCTCCACTCTCTGTGAGTTCAAATGCATGAAGTGAAAGAAATGACGATACAGGTGGAACAGAAGCACATTTCGAATATTTCCCATTCTTTCTCCCTTTATTACCTGGCTCTTTGGATTACATTAAGCATATTGCTTGCACCTGTACACGGCACTTAAAAAAATTACACTCCTCCCTCCTGCTGGACATACTTTAATAGTGCTATTAATGGGTTAGTCTTCTGGTACTTTGCATGTGTTTTAAGAGTTTTATGTGCTGTATTTATTGCAAATCTTCTGGCACATTAAAAAAGTATATGTGCATGCCTTTAAAACCTTCCTTTGAAATTCTTTCCTCTCCATCAAGTAAATGATGAAATTAGCAGATCAATACGTTACATGAGTTACTAGTCGCCAGAGCCAAATGTTAATGAAGCCCCGAAGCTTTTTATTGCTGGATACTGTAACTCTAAATTCAAGCTCATCTCAATTGCTTTCTGATAGCATATTTTCCCTTTTGTAAAATTTATTTTTGATAGATAAACCACTGTAGATCAAGATGGGTAAAGAAACACTAGAAACCCAGCTTCACTTTCTTTTCATGCACAGCTTAGCATTTTGAAAGCATCTACCACCTTTACCTCTGTGCCCCTTGCCGACACTTGGTGACAGCCAGTTTGCGCTGTCATTTCTTTTACTTAATAAGTGTACTTGTGAGTGTTTCAATGTCTTCTCATCAAGCAAGTGTAAATGTTAAGAGCGGCTCTGCTGCTCCAAGTCACTGCTGAGTGGCTGCGAGTTGCAGGATTTATCTGGGTGAAAATATCAAAGAGTGTGTAGCTGTTGTGGATAATTCTGCTGATGTTTTCTTTAAGAAAACATTCAGAGTTAGAAGTACAAGCTCTGACATTTGATTTACTTGCGTTTCAAAGTTATTTGTGGAGCAGCAGTGATCGCGTTTTATTTGCTCTCCACTTTACAACTCGTCCTTCTCCGTTATGAACAGAAAGTGCCAACTGCCTGCTCA
>CAUYRT010050484.1:0-21277 GCA_963574885.1 Lepilemur ruficaudatus
GACCTAGCGATAGTGAATTGTGCTGCCATAAACATTCGGGTGCAGATGTCTTTATCATAGAATGTCTTATGCTCTTTTGAGTAGATGTCTAATAATGCTATTGCTGGATCAAATGGTAATTCTATCAAAAAAAGAAAATTACAGACCAATATCTCTCATGAATATAGATGCAAAAATCCTCAACAAAATTTTAGCTAATTTATGATTTATTTTTGCTCATAGTAAAATGCACCTATTTTAATACGTGGGTTTTTTTTGTTTTTATTTTTGTTAAGAGATAAGGTCTTGCTCTGTCATCCAGGCTGGAGTACAGTGGCACCATCATAGCTCACTGCAGCGTCCAACTTCCTGGCTCAAGCAATCCTCCTGCCTCAGCCTCCCAAGTAGCTGGTACTACAGGCACAAGCCACCATGCCTGGCTAATTTTTTCAATTTTTTGTAGAGACAGGGTCTTGCTTTGTTACCCAGGCTGGTCTGGAACTCCTGGCCTCGGGTGATCCTCCTGCCTTGGCGTCCCAGAGTGCTGGGATTACAAGTTTGAGCCACTGTGCCCAGCCCGCTTTAATACATTTTGACAAGTGTATACACCCATATATAACCACCACCACAAACGAGATACACAATATTTCTATCACCCCAAGAAGTTCCCTTGTGCCTCCTCGCAGTTTATATCCCCATCCTCAGCCCCAGGCAACCACTGATCCAATTTTTATATGGGCCACTGTAATCTCTTCCTTATGCTTTTCTGTATTAAGAGTAAAAAAAATGGTGCAAATTTTAAAAATAAACAAAATGTGCAGAGAGGTGGGCTAAGTTTGGCCCCTTTAAGGAATCCCTTTTCCTAGTCACAAAGCTTGGAGTATATGTTTGTGTAAGTGAAATTGGCAGTTTTTCTTTCCCCCTGTAGGAATGAGAATGAGAAAACAGTATTCAGAGGAGTGTTTAAAAGGAAGTTAAATATTTAAATAATTTTTTAAAGATAGGAAAATGAAAGTAAATATGGTATGGCAGTGCAGGTTAGTTTTTACTTGTTCTTTTGTTCTGTCACGTGCTTATTTTTATTATAGAAAGAGTTAAAAAAATTTTTTTTTGAAAAGCTGTTTAATACCTACCTGACTGTAAGGAGAGATTGACTGCAAAAGTATTAGTAATAGAACAAGAGTTGAGAGTACGCTGTGTGCCATCTCAAAAGTTAGAGAATTTACCTTGAACAAGAAGTTTTAGTTCCCATGTGAATGGAGAAATAACTTTTATAAAAACCCTTTTAACTTAAATGTTAATTTAATATAGACTACATTTAATATAGACTAAATTAGGTGGCGTGGTGGTGTTATTTTTAGAAAATTTGGGAAGAATTAGAAGCTTGCTAACGTTTTCTGACAGCTAACAGGTGATATTGAGTGGTATAGAGCAAAGCACAGGAAAGCATACCTAAGGCTGGTAACTGAAAGCATCGAGTTTCACTTGCTAGCCTGATGAAAATCACCTTGGGCTCTTGCTAAACATACAGATTCTCAGTCCACACCCCAACCTTTTGAATCAAGTTCCGGGGTCTGCTTCTGATGAGGCAAGTTTAGAAAAACACTGAACCAAGCACATTGCTTCATAGACTTTGCACGCTTCTAAGTAGGAAGGTCATGGTGTATTTTTCTCCACCCAAACAAGGCACGAATCTTTGATTGTTAGTTGGGGCCTGGCCTCTCAAAATTGGTGTGTATATGTTTATTAGGATTTTGGCATAATGTAACTGGAGTCTGAATTGCTCTGGGATTTCTATACATGTCTAAGATGCTAAAATTTTAAGTAGCAACCTCTGCTCTCTAAATTTTATGCAGTTCTTGTAAGATTGAGGGAATACAGAGCCTATTGTAGAAATTCAGTATATTTGTAGTACTTGGGATTTAAAGCATTGATGATGGGAAGGGCTTCAAATTGCCTGAGAAATGTGAACGGTAAGTTAGAATTTTTCTATGGTTTATTTGGAACCTGTTTGCTCTGTACAATTCAGATATGAATGATTTTGCAGGCTTTTGGTTGTTTATGTTTTACTAGTTCATTTCATAACTTTTTGAGTATGTCTTATGAGTAAATCACTGTTCTGTGGGTAAACCCCAATAGTTCAGCTTGTGTTTTATTCTCTAAAAGCGAGGGAGATAATTTTTTTTTTTTTTTGGAGACAGGGTTTTGCTCAGTTGCCCGGGCATCACTATAGCTTACTGCAACCTCGAACTCCTGAGCTCAAGTGATCCTCCTGCCTCGGCCTCCCAAGTAGCTAGGACTACAGACATATACCACCACATTGGCTAATTTTTTAATTTTTTGTAGAAAGGGGCCTCACTGTGGTGTTCAGGCTGGTCTCAAACTTCTAGTCTCAAGTAGTCCTCCCACCTTGGCCTCCAAAGTGCTAGGATTACCGGCATGAGCCACTGTGCCCAGCCAAAACACATTTGTTAAAGTAATTATAGCATGCAAGCTGATCCTAAAGTTCATATGGAAATGCAAGGGACCTAGAATAGCCAAAACAATCTTGAAAAAGAACAACAAAATTGGAGGACTCGCCCTTTCCAGTTTCAAACTTACTACAAAGCTGCTGAATCAAGACAGCTTAGTACTTCATACAGGTAGATATAAGAATCAATGGAATAGAATTGAGAGTCCAGAAAAGCTCTTACATTTATGACCAACTGATGACAACTCAGTGAGGAAAGAATAGTCGTTTCAACAAATAGTACTAGGACAGCTGCATGCATTCTTTTCCACATGCAAAAGAATGAATTTAGACCCTTATTTCATACTGTACATAAAAATTAATTCAAAATGGACCATAGACCTAAAAGAGCTAAAACTGTAAAACTCCTAGAAGAAAACATCATAAATCTTCATGGCCATGGATTAGACAATGGTTTCTTATATGTGACACCAAAGACCAAGCAACAGAAGAAAAAAAATGATAAATAGGATTTCACCAAAGTAAAAACCTTTGGTGCTTCAAGAAAGCGAAAAAACAAACTGTAGAATGGGAGAATGTATTTGCAAGTCATATATATATCTGATAATAAACTTGTATCTAGAATATATAAAGGGCCTACACTTCAACAATAAAAAGACAACCCAATTTAAAACTTGGCAAAGAATTTGAACAGACATTTCTTCAGAGAACATATACAAAATGTCAAGAAGCACACATGGAAAGATGCTTGACGTTACTAATCATTAGAGAAATGCAAATCAGAACCACAGTTAGATACCATTTCATGCTCATCAGGATGGCTGTAATCAAAAAGAGACAATAACAAATGTTGACAAGGAAGTGGAAAAATTGGAACCCTCATACATTGCTAGTGGGAATATAATATGATGTAGTCACTTATGAAAACAGTTTGGCAGTTTCTCAAAATCTTAGAGTTATCATATGACCCAATAATTCCATTCTTAAGTATATACCTAAGAGGAATGGCTAAATGTGGTATATCCATATGATTAAATATTATTTGGCAATGAAAGGGAATGAAGTACTGATATATATTTAATATATATAATATAATATGGATGAAAACATTATGCTGAATGAAAGAAGCCAGTCATATATGATTTCACTTATAGGAAATATGCAAAACAGGCAAGTCAATAGAAATAGAAAGTACGTTGGTGGTTGCCAGGGTCTGAGAAAAGGGAAGAATGAGGACTAGTCACTTCTGGATTCTGGATTTCTTTGGGGAGTGGTGATAGAAATGTTCCGAAATTAGATAGTGGTGGTGATTGCAAAATTCTGTAAATATACTAAAAACCACTGAATTGTACACTTTAAAAAAGATGAATTTTATGGCATAGGAATTATATCTCAAACCTGTTATTAATTTTAAAAAACTATTACTAAAGTATTTTGGGCATAAAGACCAAAAGAAGGATTTCAGAGGGTGGAGACATTATTTCTAGGTTGAGTGGTAGGTAAATTGAGGATTTATAAAAGACGTATGTTTGAGCTGAGTGGCTTTTAAGGAAGATGAGCATGTCGATAGGTAGCTGGATAGCACCGTGTTGCATTAAACAGAGGGAAAGAGCCCACTTGTGGAGGTACCCTTAGACATCTCTTGAATCAGTCCGAGAAGGATTTCCTCTTTTAAATTATCTAAAACTGCAATTACTTTGGTTGGCTTCTGGGCCTTCTGATACCACCTTGGTGAATTTGAAAGTCCTCACACACAGATACTATTGTACTTCATTTCCTGGGAAAATGAATCACAGTTTCCTAGTAAAGAGCTGGGGGCGGGCTGCGAAACAATGGTGTGTAGGCCCTAGCTCAGCCAGTCGCCTCTTTTTTCGTCTATTCCTTGCCACTTGGGTTTTTTTGCAATTGTTTTTTGTTTTCTTTTTCCTTCCTCTCCATTTTTTCTCTTCCTTTTTGCTCCTAACCAAGCCTGCTTCTTCCTGGCCCCTCAGCTTTGCCTCCTCATCTCCAACCATAAGATAGTTCAGCACGGAAAATCACCAATATTCTTTGTGCAAGATAAAGAACGCTTGATGGAAGCTAAATGAGAGAAAACAGATTGCAGAAACCTACCATGACACACATATGGAGGCATTCACATGTAGGCCATGTTAAAGAACATTTTAATGGAAAGTATGGTAGCTATGATAAAGCTCTTTTCTATGTAAACTTATTATCAAAGCAATTGGGGTATGGAGGAGGCTCACTGGGAGCATTGTTTCAAGCCTGTAAATCCAAGCTCATAAGGATTTCAACATTCCCATCTGCCACTTGCCATTAAAGTCTCTCCTGCCATTTTGGTGTCTCGTGTTTTGGTGTCCTGAATAGCAAATGTATGACCCTTGATGTGCCTCAGGTACTAGATTATGAAAAGGTCACCAGATTCCTTAGATATAGGGAACTAAAAGATTGTTTCATTTTCAAAGGTTCACAATGAGGCCATCAAACTGATCCCAGCTACCTACTTTATCATCTCTACCAAACACTTTTGATCTTGGATTGCATTAAAATTATATAGCATATTGATAAGGACATTTTTTAAATTGCTATCGGCAGTCCCATCACAGTTAGATTTTTTTCCTAAGGACAGGTACATACACTGTTGCAGTGTGGGCATAGAGTTGTTCAAACTCAGCAATCAAAAAGACTTCAGTTTGTCCAGTATTTTTTGCTTTGTTTTGTTTTTTGTGGGGAGGATGTTGGTGATAGGATAGTTAAAGGCACTGAGAGTGGATGGGTTTATTCTTTTGTTCAATTCAAGTGAGGTTTTTAAAGTTGCAAGGAGCCCTAATATTGAAGAACACAGCTGTGATATCTTGAGAGTGAGGGAGGGAGGGAGGAAGCCTGGGCCAGGTTTGGAGTCAGGAGGTCTGCTTTTATGGTGTGTGTGTGTTTTTTTTTTAAACCTGTCACCCAGCTTAGGAGGTCTACTTTTGAATCTTAGCTCTGTCACCTACTATTTACTCAAGCCAAGTTGTTTCATCTTCCTGAGCCTGAGTTTTGTCAGACTAAAATGGGATAGTTAGAAAGATTTGTGTTGTCTGGCATATTTCGTGTTGAGTGCTGTGGGGACTTTAGCGATTTTGCCATTCATATTTTTAGAAATAATATTTTAATGATATATAACATTAAAACTCCCCTTTTGGTGTAAGTATAGTTCTAGAGGTATAATCAGAATAAATTACTTAAATCATAGTTTGTGAAACCTGGTTATAGCTGATAGTCTATAAATGTAAATCAGTTGTAGTCCAGAAGTTCATGCTCAAGGTGGTGCTGTTTCCCCATAAATTGGATGATGTTTTACATTTATTTTATCTCTCTCTGTTCCAAATCAAGCAAATAACTGGATATATATTTAGGACCATTTCTGCCTTCCATAGTCCCCTTTGGAGGCCCCACTCAATATCATACTGTAGAAATGCACATTTGTCCCCTATTCACTATAACACATATGTGACGGTTGAGTCAAAGTATACTTACTGGTTGACCTGTTACGTTTTTGAAGACATTTGTTAAAACAATACATATGACTGCTTGCTTTTTGTATAATGGAATCAATTTGTTTTTTAGGTCTCAAATATTTGAAAAGCATGTAAGCCCTGGTTTCTCATAGAACAAAGGGCCTAATAGTTCTTCCCCAAACTGATTACCGTACAAGGGAAAATACTCCTGTTGAACCTTGGTTTTGCTAGTAATCTCTGTCAGGACCACCATATTAATCATTTCCTCCTTCTTGTCAGAAACTGGACATGAATTTTGTAGATGTGATCATTCCGTGCTTGATGTGAATTGTTTTGTTTTCTTTGTTTTTAGATCCGGGGATTTCTGTCACGGTTTGATAATGTCCTTCCTGTCAGCCTGGCATTTGACAAATGTACAGCTTGTTCTTCCAAAGTAAGTCATTTTGCATTTGAGGGACTTGTTTTTAAAAGTGAGTCCATCAGCTTTTGACCTCAGCCTTACCAGCCAGTGCCATTGAAACCAGCTAAGGGCCTTTTGTAGGGGAGGGCTGGGGTCTAAACAATCAGAAAGGACTTTCTTGTTTTCATTTATCTGTATTTGTTCTCATAGAGAAACCAGTCTGAGAAAACTTGCTTCATAGTGTACAGAGAAAGACCGAGTTAGGCATTTTAGCCCTGTATCAATTCTTTCATCATGGAAATTTTGGCTTGAATTTGAGCTAGTGATCTTTGTTCCTCCCCAGAGGGTTCCCTCCTTGTGTGGACCCTCATAGAGCAATTTTTAAGCATTACTACAATGGTGGGATTCTAGGCAGTCTGGCTGTGTGTGTCTTTTGGAGATCCATATAGTGACAAAGAAAAAGTAAACAGATTAGGGGACTGGATAGGGAGCCAATAAAAGGGCCCCTTCAGCTTTGATCTTTCTGGAGGCTCTAAAAATAGAACTGGTATGTTGCCCATTGTAATGGGAAACGGCTGATGTATCTCAAAACTGTAGTGATGGCATCTAATTTTTTAATAGGCTTTGAGATACCGTCTAAGTTATTTTTACACGTATATTGTGTGTAATAGCTGATTTCCATTTGGGTGTCCCTGTGAGGCTTTCAGCGTCCAGTGATTTGACCCGAGCTTTTAAGACACACCATTCTTGATAAGTAAAGATTTCATGTCGAAGTGCTATGCAAAATAGTACTGCAGGTCACTAATCCCCAACTGTGGCCTCTCAGTTATAGTTTGGTACTTTTCTGTGTACCCTTCATCTGGCACTGTGAAAGGAATTGAATCCTGGGGAAATGCTCTCTATTCTGAGTTGACAAGCTTCCTTTGAAAACTGTACTTGAGTTATATTTTATGAGAAGCACGATCCTGACCAGTTTCTCTACAAATTGAATATAGATTTGACAAACAATGTTGATAAATTTTGTTAAATTTAGATGCTCAAAAAGTTAATTATTTTCTTTTTGCTTTGAAAATAGACTAAGCCCTGTTTTATCATTGTGCATCCCAAGTGCCTATGTTGAGATTTGAAGTTTACCATTTGTCAGTAGCTACACGTGAGCTCATTCTTTCTGTAGTTTCTGTAAGATATCTTGTATGTGCTAAAATCAGGGCCTAAAGGATGTCTACATGCCCTTCTATCTTCAGAAATGCATGTTTTAGGATTATATGCTCTGTAGTGGAATAATTTTTTTTGAAAGGCCGAGCTTAATTGGTTTCAATATAACTTGGCATTAATTTTCATATTGAAATCATTTGGCACAGGTGCCAAAAGTTTTTCTATGGCTTTCTGTAGGTCTGGCTAGTCATTGAAATGGAGATAATTGGATTCTCTAAGTGAAATGCAAACATTCTTTCTTGTTCTATTTCTAATTAAATTAGCCCTTGATATACTGTTTATAAAAGAATCAAAAGCACACCAGCTAACTGGGGCCCTTATATTCTTTAAAAGAGAATAGCTTTGCATTTTTCTTTCACACTTATTACAAGCATTAAATTAAATGTAGATATCACTTTTTTATTAGCAAAATGATTTCCTCGTGGTGATCATTCTGAGAGTCCTGCTTTACATAAACATGCTGGACAATTTAATACAAACTGACTTGGATCCTAACAGCTGTGCTATTCCCATAGCGATCACTTTTCATGTGGTCTGGGTATTAAATTTCTTTTGTGCTGAAAAGGTT
Organism: Lepilemur ruficaudatus; assembly: GCA_963574885.1. NCBI lineage: Eukaryota > Metazoa > Chordata > Mammalia > Primates > Lepilemuridae > Lepilemur > Lepilemur ruficaudatus. Next base: position 8,133 of record CAUYRT010050484.1, read on the forward strand.
GCTTCATTGGTGCACGTATTTCCTTACAGTAGAAACACAGCATTCACTTACTTGGCTACCTTCTCCATTCGCTTAGGAGAATGTCATTCTCTATTTTCTGCAAACCCAACATTAATACTTTGAAATGACAGATCCAATTGCATTTTCATCTCTGTGCATATGAATTTTTCTTAATGCATATTTAACATAATACTTTTTATACCAAGTCATATCATAATTGTTATTGTTTCAAAAAGATTCATTGGGTCTAAAAATGACTTAAAAATTTCTCCTTTGGCCGGGCGCGGTGGCTCATGCCTGTAATCCTAGCACTCTGGGAGGCCGAGGCGGGAGGATCGCTCAAGGTCAGGAGTTCGAAACCAGCCTGAGCAAGAGCGAGACCCCGTCTCTACTAAAAATAAAAACAAATTAATCGGCCAATTAAAAAAAATGTATAAAAAAAATTAGCCAGGCATGGTGGCGCATGCCTGTAGTCCCAGCTACTCGGGAGGCTGAGGCAGGAGGATCGCTTGAGCCCAGGAGTGTGAGGTTGCTGTGAGCTAGGCTGACGCCATGGCACTCTAGCCCGGGCAACACAGTAAGACTCTGTCTCAAAAAACAAAAAAAAAACAAAAAAAAATTTCTCCTTTGACATTCATGAAGTAATTTTTTCCTTTGGTAGTTTTCAGTATTTTTGCTTTTTTTATGGAGGCCATGCTGGTATCTTGATTTAATCACACATAGAGACAGAAAGATTGGAGAGGTAGGATAAGCTCTGCTGAGTAATAATGCTCTTATTCATTACCTTGTTCATTAAATATACATATGTGTATACATCTTTTTATATAGCCTGAGGTAGAAAAGAATACACTTCTCCACTTCTTTGGGAGGGAAGGTTAAACCATTTACCCACAAATCATTTCTTACCTTATTTGATCTTAACTTGACATGCAGTGAGATGAATTGTTTCCATCTTACAAAAAAATATTAAAGAATCTGCGGGGGGAGGCAGGTGGTGAGTAACTGCTTTCATTTCAGTTTCTGTTCATTGTCTTGCAAAACTTTATAAAATGATGGTATCTGTCACTGAAACTTCAAAAAACCTTATTTGAAGTTTATATAAGTTGTTTTTTGGTGCTACAAAGGAATTTAGAGCCAACTAGAGTACTGGGGAGTTATTACCTTAGGGAAAAGTATAATTTTGAAACTAGTATTCCTGAAAGAATTTCTCATAATGCATTGAGTTAGTTATTTTAGCCTTTCACCTAAATATTGTGGGGCAGTTAGGGTATCTTTTGATTAACTTTCTACTTTGATATAATTTTAAACTTATAGAAAAGTTGCAAGAATAGTACAAGGAACTCCTGTATACTTTTTACCCAGATTCACCAATTGTTAACATTTTGCCCCATGTGTATGTATTCTCTTCCCGCTTCCCTCCTCCTTTCCTCTTCTCCTCCTATTTTTTTTCTTGATTGGAGACATTGTAATCTTTTGCAACTGAATACTTGAATGTAAATTTCCCAAGCCCAAGAACATTCTCTTACCTAAACACAATATACTTATTAAATTCAGGCAATTTAATGCTTGCTTATTCCTATTATCTAATCCGTAATCTATATTCAAATATTGTTGTTTGTACCAGTTAATGGTCTTTATAGGTTTGATCCAGACCAGGATCAAGCATAGCATTTAGTTGTCATGTCTCTTTGGCTTCCCTCAATCTGGAAAAAAATTCCTCAGCCTTTCTTTGTCTTTCTTAACCTCGACATTTTGAGATTTTGCCAGTTATTTTTGTAGAATTTCCCTCAATATGGATTTGCCCAATGTTTCCTTATGATTAGACTCAGGTTATGAATTTTTGGCAGGAGTACCAAAGAAGTGATGTTGTATCCTGTCGGGAGGCATGTGATGTATTTTATCCCCTTTGGTGATGTTAATTTCCCCCTTTCAGTATTTGTAACTACCTTTCCAACAGTGAAAAACCTGGCTTTCATTATCCTGGATATATTTACTCACTTGCTTAAGTCTAGAATACACAGAAACTAGTTTCAAAATTGCTAGCCCATACTACTACAGAAAATAAACCTAGTAACTAGAGTTCAATATATGTGCATAGTTATTTTTTTCCTAGGTAAAAGTAATAGACTGTGAAATGCATGAATCTTAAAACAATTCTGTAAGTGTTGACAAATGTATATAACCATGTAACCCACACTTTCCTAATCAAGATATAGAGCATTGGCATCATTCCAGAAAGTTACCTGGTACCCTTTCCCAGTCACTTCCAGAGGAAGGGGGGAGAATGTTAAATATTATGACTATTCTTTCTCTATAAGGAGTAAATCTAGGCACCTTTGGCTGTTTTATGCAACAGCCTTATTTCTGAAACCCAGAATTTGACCAGAAACTTCTCTCAGACCTGCAAAAGCAAGGCTGTGCCTGAGGAGACTGTGTGCAGAGTTTTCTTGCTCTTGTTGCACAATTCTGTCACCTACAACCTTTATGATACTGCAGCAACAGCCTGTTATGAAGAAACAGGCTCCAGACTTGGTTTGCCTGTCTTCTGGGACCCGCCTACAGCACAGATGTAGCCAGATGTGCCCAGAAACCTGATCTTGAGATTTTAATTAGTAATTAGCAACCTTAATAATATACTCATTCTGGTGCTGACTATGTGACAGGCTCTTCTGTTGATGGGTTATGATTAAACTTCTCAAAGTGACTTGCTGTTAGCTTTTTGTGTGCATCTGGACATGTGTCCTGAGGAGTGATAGGGAGACAGTGGGGTTGGAATAATGAATATCAGGTGGTGTCATCAGATGGTAAATTATACTTTCTTTTGGCCATTGTCATAACCAGCCTGCCCATTTATTTTTTGATATTATATAATCCTACATTTCTTCTGTCATATTTCCTTGTTATTTAAGAAGCATGAAGTACTTGTCACCTAAGAGTTCTGCAAATGCACCATTTAGAGGATAGAAAGGCAAATCATAGATTTGGAAGGAATGGTTAGTTTTATTGTGTGTCTGTTAGCAGACATTCATTTATTCAACTGACATTTGAGTCCTTGCTATGTGCCAGAGATACAAAGATGATTAAAATAGCCACCGTCATCAAGGAACACTAGAGGGTGAGACAGCTCTATGAGCCAGTAATGACCTCTGTTACATTGGGATATGTTCTACATTCAACATCTGTGCTCTTGCTGTAGCATCACAGTAGCAATTAATTTTGTAAACAAGGAAGACCAAGGAATGTCTTGCAGTGGGTGATTTCTGAGCTGATATTAGACTAATAAGAATTTCTAGAAACACCTGGGAGAGAGAACAAGAGGCATTCCAGGCAGGGACAATTGCATGTATTAATATGATAGCCAGAGGCAAGAAAACATGACACATTTATGAAGTTGTTCAGTATAGCAGTTGTGACTGAGGTTGCAACACCCATTTCCCTACAAATTGTCTTCCTGTCTTTGTGAGTACCGTTTCCATTTCAGCCATTCTTTGAGTTGGATTTTGGTATACTCTGTATAACATTTGAGGCTATGGTTTTGAAAATTTTATAATTCCCTACGAAAGCTCTTGCTCACCTAGCACCAAGCTTTGGGGCGCTGAGGAATCCAGCAGCTGCAGCAGTGTAGTGTGGAGAGCAGGAAGTCAGGGGATTTCCAGGGTCCTGGCTCTGCATGCCTCACCGGCCCACTGAGGAGGACCACAAGCAAGGTCCCCCTCCCACCCGCCCTCATGTCTTCCTTTGTTCAGTGAGTCAGTTGGATGAAATAAGCTCTGGCTCTCTGACACCTTAGGTTATTAGCTTTTATATTTTATATTTCCTTCATCTTATTTTATTCTTTATTTCACAAGCAATATATTTTAATTGCAGAAAAATCAGAAAATATATTTAAGGACAAAGAAGATAACCATAATCCAACCATTCAGATCACTGGTAACTGTTTTTCTCTATCCTTCTTGACTTAAAAGAATCTGTATGTGTATATGTAGGTATACATAGACAGTTTTCTTTCCAAACATTTCTACTATAAATTTGAAATTAGCTTTAGATAGAGGGATTTATGGTACTGCATCAAAGATACTCCCTGCTTCTTACATTTGATAGGGTTTTAAATCTCAGTCATTCACAAGGACTGGCCACAGCCCAATCGGAAGAGCTCTCCAAAGCTTGTGCCAGGAATTTTTGCATACAGCCTCTCAATGGCAAATATTACTCAAAACTGGGCTGCAGCCAGGTTTTCCTTCTCCTTTCCAAAAGGGACATAAATCTCTGATTTGGAAAATGATGAGTAACCCCCAGGTTCTCTTTTCCTATCTCAATTACCCAGCGAGGCCTCAAGTCTTCTATTTTAATGTATGATGGATTCCATATGTATGGTTGTATGGTGTAAACTGTATCCCACATCTTATCCTTAGCAACTAGTGTTTCTCCAATCTCCAGAACTGCTTGGTTCCCAAAAGGAGATGGAATATCCAGCCAGAGCCGGTGAGAAGTTTTAGCTACAAGACTTTAACCTCAGAACTCTTGGCTCTTTACCTCCTTAAAAAACCTTGGACATTTCTCCCTTTGCTTCAATTTCTTCATCCATAGAGTGAGGAAAATATTTTCTGTTTCCCAGGGAAATTGCAATGGCTGACGTGTATCCAGTTCCCTGTGGCCAAGTACCAAGGCCTTTGCCACTCCTGGGACTGGTGTTGACATCAGAAATAAGAAGAAAACAAAGACCCCTGTGATCGCATTAGGTTTCCTGGGTGTGTAGAGCCTTTTCTGGGCTCACTGTTTGTCCACAAGAAGGTACAAGGAGAGAGATTGAGTCACGGATTTGGAGGTCAAGGCTGCCCCGGCTCTGATGACTGTAGAAACCTTGTATTCATGTCTTCTGACTACTGCTGCCAAAACCTTTTCCATAATTCCAGAGAACTCAGGCTTGTTTGTTACTTCTGACCTGTGTTCTTCCAAGACCACCTGATCAATAGTTAGAGCTTGTACTGCTTACTCCTTTCTCCATCATCTGTGGTTATGGAGACACATCTAGCCTACTTAAACACATTTTTTCTTACAGGATCCCTCTTACCATCCATACCAGAAAGTTTAGGGCTGTGTTCTCCTTAGATGGCTTCACTGACTACCTGGCCTAAGTGTAGTCTTCAGAGTATTAAAAAATTGGGCTCCTTTTAGTTTGGAATTAATTTCATTCATTTTTTTTTTTTGAGACAGAATCTCACTCTGTTGCCCAGGCTAGAGTGTCGTGGTGTCAGCCTAGCTCACAGCAACCTCAAACTCCTGGGGTCAAGCAATGCTTCTGCCTCAGCCTCCCAAGTAGCTGGGACTACAAGCATGCGTCACCATGCCTGGCTAATTTTTTCTATATATATTTTTTTAGTTGGCCAATTAATTTCTTTCTGTTTTTAGTAGAGACGAGGTCTTGCTCTTGCTCAGGCTAGTTTCAAACTCCTGACCTTGAGCGATCCTCCCACCTTGGCCTCCCAGAGTGCTAGTATTACAGGCGTGAGCCACCAGCGCCCGGCCAATTTCATTCATTTTTATTTATTTATTTATTTATTTTTTGGAGACAGAGTCTCACTCTGTTTGTCCAGGTGAGAGTGTCGTGGCATCAGCCTAGCTCACAGCAACCTCAAACTCCAGGGCTCAAGCAATCCTCTGCCTTAACCTCCCGAGTAGCTGAGACTACAGGCATGCGCCACCATGCCCGGCTAATTTTTTCTATATATTTTTAGTTGGCCAATTAATTTCTTTCTATTTTTAGTAGAGATGCAGGTTTCGCTCTTGCTCAGGCTGGTTTCGAACTCCTGACCTTGAGCGATCCTCCTGCCTCAGCCTCCCAGAGTGCTAGGATTACAGGCGTGAGCCACTGCTCCTGGCCTTCATTCATTTTTAACCCTTCCCCCAAACCCATTCCTTGGTTCTTAAATTTTGTGAGTCATGGACCTTATTCAAGCTGATGAAAATGGTCACTACTGCTTCCCTCAAAAAATACATAGCCTCATACAGTTTTGCAGGTAATTTCAGTGGCTTCTTGGGTCCCTGAAATAGGCCTGTGGATTCTAGTTAGTAAAGCACCCTTGCTCTATGAATTTTGCTTTGGTACCATTCCCAAGCTCTCCTCGATGAGACACTGGGATAGGAGGGTTGCAACCAGCCCCACCATGATTCTTCTTATGGCCTTGGGAAGTCACCATCTTTCTTGGGGCTTGTTTTCCTCAACTGTAATAACGGGAGATGCAGAGGCTGATATACCACTTGGGTTTGTTTTGTGACTCTGAGATTGTGTAGTCTCTTGATCAGCTATTTCATTTCTTTAGGCCAACCAGTATCGAACTGGGGGATGGGAGAAGATACTAACCCTACTCAGACTTTTGAGGGTTAGTCCTCCCTCCACTAGTGGGATGCATTGACTTGACTCCTTTGGGAAGTATATAATACGTTCATCTTCATCCTCCTCCTCCACCCTCAATAACTTTGGAAGGAAGGAACCGAGGAAAATGTATTAATAGTAACTAACTGCTGCCTAGCCATTAACTGGGAAAGCTTTTATGGACAAATATGCTTACATATACACAGGCTGTAGATAATATGTATAACTATTTAAATGGAATGTTTAAAACACCCAAATATATATTTACATGAATTTATTTTAATGACTACTACCTTATCAATTCAACAATTTCATGATATTCACTTTTGTGTCATCCAAAAATGAAAGATAGCCTCTGAAGTTTCTGATGATGTCCTTCTGGACAAGTTAGTAAAGTTATATACTGCATGAGTGTAAAATTCAGGTATGCAAAGGGATTTGAACCTTTTTTACCCAAGAAATGTCCCCAGCTTGGAAAGGGGTAACTAGTTCCTGGCAAATGGTAGGAACTGATTAAATATGTCTTGAAAGGTGAGAACAACTAATGTATGATTCAGTAGATAAATAAATGAAAAGCACAACGGGGGAAAAAATGGCCTGTGCCTTCTGGGAGCTTACAATCTAGGAGGATGCTAAGACACGGTAGCAGAATGCCCTTTGCCTATTAATGTGGAGGTATGATTTGTCATTAAACATAAGTGGTAGCTATTATTAAATGTTACAGCACAATGTTCCGAATATTTATTCATCTGAACTTCTTTCCAGCTTTTACCATCTCATTTACTTTAGCTGATGCTTTCCATGATTTGTTATTGTGTTGGAATATCATTTCCAGAGTGTATTAAAACAAGAAGCCTTTGAGATTCATCAAAGATGACTTAATATTTATGAAAGGACACATTCTGGCAATGACTTATTCAAAGGGTTTTGCTTGCTCTTCTTCAGGGTTTTTAAATGTCCCTGTTTTATTTTTTCTGAAGAGCCTTTCTGCCCATGTATTTCTAAAAGTACTTATCACTATAGCCTTTTGCCATAGAAGATGTGAAGGAATTGTTTGAGAACATCCTGTTCCTGAAATTACTGTCCTTATGACTTGTTCGTATAACATTTTGTTATATTTATGATTGTGACATGAATTTATGATTGGTTTTTAGAGTGTCTGGACTTTCCTAGTTTTAAGTAATTCTTTAATTATAAAAATTTTGTTACTGTTTTTTTTTTGAAGACAGGGTGTTGCCCTGTTGCCCAGGCATCATTACAATGATTACAATGGCATCATCATAGCTCACTGCAACTTCAAATTCCCAGGCTAAAACAGTCCTCCTGCATCAGCCTCCCAAGTAGCTAAGACTACAGGCATATGCCATGATTCCTGGCTAATTTTTCTAATTTTTTGTAAAGATAAGGTATCACTATATTGCTCAGACTGGTTTCAAACTCCTGGCCTTAAGTGATCCTCCTTCCTTGGCCTCCTAAAGCATTGGGACCACAGGCATGAGTACCATGCCCTAATATTTTTTCTTAACAAGTAAGAAAAGACTACATGATTTCTCTTCTCTAGAATATCTAATGGTGATTAAAGCACACACCAAAATTAGACATCCTGAATTTCTAGCCCTCAGACTAAAATTGAAAAATATCCCCCATGTGGTCCTTGAATGACTGCAAGTGTGCCAAATGCAAACACTCAATTTTTAGAATAGACATAAGCAAGTTTTGCAAATTAGAGGAACCATGTTGACTGTATTCAAGTGTGCATTCAATAGTGACTCAAGAAAGGGCAGCATCATTGAAATAACTGCTCAGACTCCCGCAAGGACTGCTATGCAGGGTGTGTCGAAGTCATACTAGCTAGTAGTCAGAATTTACCTGTCATCATAACTCTAGGCAGCTACGTGTCTTTGTAGTCAACTCTGGATTCACTCAAGCATTTAGATATTTTTAAGAATTTTATTGGCATTCCAACTTGGGATAGAAATCCATGCAAAAGTATATTTTTCTGATATATGTGAAGGCAAGAGGGAACATTTCAGTTTCTCCTAGTTCTCAGTTGTACTTCACATTTTCCTTTTATGTCCTTCCAAGAAGGACCTTGAAGGGAGAGGGTAACAAAAGTGGGGATTGAGGCAAGTGGTAATTACTCATTGCTACAGTGAAACCTCCCACATACCCCAAACATGGAACGTGAACTCAATGTTGCACTTTCTTAGGACCATTTACTTGTTGTCTGAGTAAAACCTTCCATAACATTGCTAATATGCCCACATACAGATTTTCTTTGTCCAGTTTGACCTGACTGATAATGAAAATTGGTTTCAATCATAGCATACGCAGATTTTTAAAAAATAAATGAGTGCAAAATGACTTGCTATAGTAGAATGAGGTCTATGATGGGTAAGAAAACAAAAACATACACATGTCTGCTGGCTCTACTGGAGAAGTAAGAGTTTCATTACACAATGTCTGCTATTCTTTGCCTAATCACTCACTGCTTCCTATTATTGAGACTATTCCAATAAGCACTGAAAGGATACCTGGAAAGTTAGACCTGCGTCATCCTATGCCACTCTGCTCCCAGGGGTACGCTGCGCTTGTTTCAGTTGGGCTGTGCTAGCTCAAAACAGTTGACAAATTCTTCTTGGGAAATTGCTTCCAATATCACAGTATTTTCCTCTTAATATTCTCAGCGGTGGTAAATTCTTGACCTTTGGGGATGGGTTTTTTTTTTTTTTTTGAAGAAAAAATTTTAAAAAATTTAAAAAGTACTACAAAGCTTAAAATGGCACATGGGTCTGAATAAGAACACTAGTAGAAGGGAACTCAAAAGTATTGTCTTTTGTGCTAAGAGCTAGTAGGACATTTTGATATAGTTAGCGCAGCAGAAAGAAACACTGGCCTTGGAGACTCTGCTACCCACTCAACCGTGTGACCTTAGGCTAATATCTCAAACTTTCAGCTTAAGTTTCTTCAGGTATTAAATAGTTAAAATATCCTTTTCAGTGGTCATGAAGATTAAGTAAGAGTTTGTATGCTAGGTGTCATGTAGTTGGCACTCTGTAAATGTTTTCCATTGCTTTGTATGAGCAAAGATAAGGTGCCGTTCCCATTTCCTTTTATAAATGCACTCACTTTGTCATTGACAGCCATAAAAAACTTCCCATCTTTAGAAGCTGACAAAAAGGAAAAAGGAAGGGGAACAAAAAAGGATAAACAGTTCTTTTTGCAAAGGCATGGCCTTAAGAGGCCTTAAGAGGTGAGCAGATATTAATGTGCAGGTTATTAGATTCTATGTCTTTTTCTGTCCTTTTCTCTTTTCATGTCGACTGTTAATCTAGGGGTTTAACTAGTGACCCAAATGAAGCTGAGATTTAATATTCCCTGGAGCATGCATTGGGGGAGAGGATGAATTCTCTTTTCCTTTGAAGCCAAAGGATCTGCACAGGTATCTACCATCAGTGTCAAGCCTAAAACTTTAGATGAACCTTGGGGGAGGCTTCTTGTCTGTTCCCTCTGAATTCCTCTGTGCTCTTAGAAGCAGGGACAGAAGAGACCCAGGATGGCAGTTCTGGGCTCAGCACCAGGCCTGCTGCCTGCCAGCTCAGTCGTTCTCGTTCCTGTCCCACATTGCTTCTTGGAAACCTTTCTCTAGCCTTAGTCATCTTGCTCTTTCTTGCTGCAGCTGTAAATGAGTTGGAGGTTAGTACAACATGGGCAGGGAGGATTAGCTGCCTTGGTTTAATCTTCTCAAGTGCTACAGCATTTCTCTGTCCCTTTGGGATCATTTTATGGATGTTTTCCCAGTATCCCTTTCAAGTGTCCTGTGAATTGGCTAGCAAGAGAGCTTCCCAGTCTATCAGATGGAGAGAACGTGAGGCTCAGAGAGATTACGTGAAAGTCCAGAATTTCCAACTTGTAATTCACTTTCCTGCCATGTTAAACATTTCTGACAGTGATGTGGCAGGATTAATTCATACTCACAAAATTCCAATATACTCATTTGTGGGAAAAATTATTCCACTTTAAAATGAATTATTAAAATTAAAATTATTCCACTTTAGCTGCTTTGAGGACTGATTGGTAAAGCTCCTTCAGGGTGTGTTTGGGGGACTTGTCCTTTTAAAGGGGAATCTTGTTACCTAGAGGAATGTATTTCTTGTGGTCACATTTCAAACTGTGTCATCAGGGGCTAGAACAACTTCTAGGTTTCCTCCAAAATAGATGCAAGGTGAGGGATGAGAGTTTAAAGCTTTTTCTCAGGAACTATTTATGACAAACATAATTCATTTCCCATTTTGGTTAATTTTCAGCTTCAAGTATTTTTAAAAACATTTGGAGAGTAGGGACATACAGCTACTATGAATCCAAGACAGTACTGTTTTGAAAATGCAAATATTTCTGGTTTGCATTTATTTGAGGAAGTAGGATAGTTACCTCCCATCTATTCATTTGAATACAGATATTGGTTTTTTTTCCCCCCCAGATATTGTTTAAGTGACATTTTGAGTAGAATACAGAGTCCAGGTGGTTTGGCGAAAAATCATTAAAAATAAAAAAGTTTGAGTATTGTTGCTTTCTAGGCCAAGAAACGAAGATGGTATTTTTGGCAGGCGCCCAGGCTCAGCAAAACCTACACCTACACCTACCGGAAGGCTGTCTCTGTAGCTTCCGGTCGTTTTCCCACTGAAGAGAAACAGTCTTTTCTCTTGGAGGGCCCAGGATGGCAAGTTTGTACATGAGCTTGATCAGATCATGATACTCCTGCTTTGAGGTTATGTTCCAACAGGTTTCATTTAGGAAATTTGATGCACCGCATTTATTGCAAACTGAACTGAGCTGGTTTTGCTACTTCTACTAGTGCAAGTTTTTTTCTGGTAGAAATCAGTAGCTTCTAATATTAGAGGTTATTATGCTACCAGGTTGTCTGTAACAATAGTCAAATCTCAGACCAAATTGTGCCACACATATGAATGTTTCTTAGCCAGCAGGCACAAAATTTAGTCATTCAGCATGTTCTTAAAGACTGGGAAAAGCCCCGATTCTTGTCCCTTTAATATATATCTCACATCAAAGGTTAAGTAGAGACAGATGTGGAAAACTTCTTGTTACAGGACACATCTAACCCTTTAGTTGGATCAGGTGATGGAATCCTTTAAGTGTCCAGACCTAGGACCAGAGATTTAAGCCCAGAGTGCCACTGCAGAGAATGTTAGGCTGCCTGGTCTGCCAGGTTCCTATAACCTACATGTATATGCAAGGTTAGAGATCCCTGTGCAATATTTCCAGCCAACACATATATCTTGAATAGTATTATTTTCATCAGAAAAATTACTTCCACCATTCTTCTCATTGGAGAACCCTCTGGGATAGATTTAGAAGCCATAGTTGATACATTTATAATAGCCATACCTGCAGTATACATTCCTGATTAGAGTACCTCAAATACTAACCATTTACCCCCAGGAGGTGGAGAGAGAGAATATACGTGTTCCCATGTACTTGCATGCATGTGTTCACACTATGTGTGCAGAAATATTTAAAAATAAATTATAGATAGTGTAACAATAAATATCTCTATTTGACCCTGGAATATTATGTCTTACATAATGTTGCCAGCCATTGATGAATGACCTGAAATGTCAACTGACCATTGGCCTGCCATGGTGAATTAGCTAGAGCCATTGATGGTTCACTCATAGGCAATAATGAATGGTTCACTCACAGGGCAGGGAAAGGAGGAAAGAGATTGATTTTTATTAGTTTTGTAGGCTTTTTCCAGCTTTTTTGCATTCCTTCATCTAATCTTCTAATATGTGGAGGTATTGTCTTGCCCACCCAATTTTGTAGACAAATCTTTGTCTAGGGTCATAGAGTGAGTAAATTACAGGAACAAAAACTTGAACTCTTATCCTTTATAGTTCTTCTGTGATATAAGGGTAAGTTACTACCAGGAAGAGCTATCATTATTCTTCAAAGAATACCGTAGAACTTTTCCACCTTGGAACAGTTGTTGACAAGGTAAGACCATATACCAAGCATATAATACATATCAGAAGGCTGGGAGATTTCTACCTTCACTGGTGATAGGCTAGGTAACCCAAAGCAGTTCTCTTACTGAAGTCACCTAAAGAAACTAGATCAGTTATTTCTAAAAATCTTCTTGATTTGAGACTTGGGAGAGAATGTGAATGCAGAGGAGTAAGCTTTAGCATTAGGGCCATTTTGGGGCATTTGCTGGTCAGAAAAAGGAAGTTGAGAGCCTAAGCACCTTTAGTGTCCTTGCAAGGTTGAAAATATAAAAGTTGTGGTCTGGGTCCTGTCAAGCCTGGGAACCCTTGTAAATTATTCCCTAATTTGAGGTTGGATTGTAAGGGAGAATTTTTCCACTCCCTTCCTAATAGTAGCATAACTGCAAAATAGCATGACTAAGCAACTATAGAGTAACATTTGGCTAGACCTCAATCTTGTGCAGACTTTGTAACCATTTGCTTCTGTAACCACCAGCTTCCTCCTAACAAAACATATAAAAACCACCATGCTTTGACCCCATTTTGCTCAGAATTTGGAGGTGAGACCCCTCTGAGCCCACTGACGTAATAAAAGCCTGTTTTGCAGTACTCTCGTGTGGCTCTCGGTTTGTTTCCTGGTCCTGCTTGCTGTAAGTCTAACCCAAGGTCATGGAGGTTAATCATGATCTCTTCTAAAAAGGTAATAGTTTTAGCTCTTATATTTAGAGCTAAATTCCATATTCAAGCCGTATTCAGTTACTCTTTGT